>JBBYHQ010332091.1:0-38700 GCA_038382645.1 Spergularia azorica
TTTCAATATAGAAGATTTGGATGTTGATGAAGAAAAATAAGGCCAAGAATTTGAAGAGGAGAGAGAAATCATGTATCGAGGGAGATTAGAGAAATTATCCAGATATTTGTTTGATTTATTTTCCAATTTCCACAAATTAATTACATAATTTATCCAGCTAGGGGAGCCCCACTTTCTTACTCTTTATGCGACTTTCTATGGGAAGCTGGGGCGCGTGTGGCACAACCGCGGTGATTGGTGTAGTATTTCCCCTTAGTTTGTGAATGAAATTGTCCAAGCAAGTGACTTGTTTGTAGTGTCATAAAATTTACCAGAAAATCCACAAAGTTGGATTACCTTTTATATAAAAATTTATCCTTTTGAAAAAACTTTAGTAGGGTTAGACATGTGAGCACGTGCGGTTCGAGGGGAACGTAAGAATCAAGCTTTGCATGTGCTCTGATTTAATGATTTGTTGGTTTTCGATGTTCATTTTTCTTACCTTTCTTACCTCTCTCCCCCACGCTCCCACGTGACTCCATATTACTCGCCCTACTTATCCTGTGGGCCCAATATCCACTTGTACTTCCTCACCTCCCAATGCCCAATTTCTGAACAAGCCTACTTCATCCTAATCTCAAGCAGGCCCATTTCAGTACAAATGTTTTGTTGTAACCTACAAGTTACAAGTCTTACAACTCGTAACCTGAATTATGTACAACTTGTTCGACCATCTCCATTGCGGGTCTTAACGCGGGTTATTAAGGAAGAAAAATTAGACGTTAAAGTATCTACTATCACTCAAATGGGAGAGACCGTCTCAAGAAGTTGTTGAGACGACTTAGACGGAGTCTCACCATTGCAGTTCCATATCTCAAATTAGGTTTCATAAGGTTGAGTATGGTATAAGCTTGATGTTAAATGACTATGAGACCTTATGTTGAGTTTCGCCGATAAAAATTACAATTCGCCTCCTTAAACTCTTCAAACATCTTGGAAGATAATGGCTGAACTTCTTTTTCTTGAATGTTTTACATTTACCTCAATGAAACTATTTCTATCAGCTATAGGAAAAAGATTCCACAGTCCCAAATATTATATGCTACTCTAAGATAGCAATCCCAAGTACAGTCTTTAGGGTGGGCTGATAGCAGCTTTCAGGTTACATATTTGACAGCAAATATACTGCACACTAAAACTGTCAAAACGTCACGTAAAACTTAAGCATGTCTGAAAACTATATTATCTAGAGGCATGTCTGAACCAACGTCCCTGTCTTCTTTGTGTAACACTAACCTAATCGCTGTTCTCCAAGAAAAGCCTAGATTTTGCATCCTGTGACAAGGCTGTTTTCAGAAGTAACTTTGATCATCTAGGTCACACCGAGACAAATGGACGAACCTTTTACAGTCCTTACTGTGAGCATTGAGTTTCGCAAAGAGATTTAGACGTACAGATTTGGGAGACTTACGTGATGTTTGACAGGCGAGTTCAAGTGGATCAGGGCTAAGCCAAAAGTGACATCAAACTGCAGGTATCAGATTGGTGCAGGCATCAGGAACCTGTAAGTTATTAGAATAAGATATCAGTCTTGGATGGAATATCTCTACCTTGTACAATGACAGATTAAGATAATACGAAGCCTTATCATTAAGCAACCACTAATGACACTTAAAGATCGTATTTTATAGGTAACCAACCGTGTGCCTCGTTCTTGTTGATTCGTCATGAAAGGAGATCAGATGCCTTTCCTGCTGGATGGAACAGGAACCAAACCCATTAATCAATAGTAATCAAGTTTACCAAATAACACAATAAAGTAGACAAAAACAACAACATTAGCATAAACTTGATAGATAATCACTGATTAAGCAAATTAAAGTAAGATTATTGGACTAAAAAGGCGTCAAAAAGAGGGGACGTCTTCCGTTCTTTGTCATAAAGCACAACGGCAGAACTGAGTGCCTTTTTTTAGTGGTGCAAGAGTGGACTGAGAATGACGGAGCAAAACTGTTCTTTTATGTACGGTATGGATTCTTTTGTCCCAAATGTCACTGTTATGAACTTATGATAGAGGATAACTAGCGGCTTGTAACAAGCGCCAAGTTGTACACCACAATCTACGACGAACATGAGCTAGTGCAATGGACAACTCCTAATGCGGATAAATCAGACAACAGTCTAGACCGTTTCTACAAAACAAGGAAACTTTAGAAAGCCATGATATAATCTCTAAAACATGTAACTAAATGAACTCAATAACGAGAACTATATAGTAGATCTTCGACAAAAAAGAAAAATGAGAACTATGTAGTAGGTTACAGAAAATGTAAGTAGAAACAAGGTCAGAATGTCAGATAAGAGAGGCTACATGCTACTAATTAATTCAGAGCATGAACAGGAAAAACACCAACACTCTCTCCAATCTCGGCATTCCCATATTCCAGAAAATGGTACTACAGCCACGCCATCACCAAAGCCTATCTCAGGTAACATGAATCTAAGTAATTGTGCAGCGAAATATAGAAATGTAGAGAGAAGGGAGTGGGCATGATGTAGAGCAGACTAGATAGGAAATAGGACAAAACCAAATCCAACCAACCACAGCCAGAAAATGCAAATAATTTCTATAAGACGATTTCACACATGTAGTCTTAAATTCTACACAAAGAAGACTACAAGCTCCAGCCTCGGAAATCCTATTTCAAAAGTACACTAATAGTAGAAAAGCAAAGGACAGACCAGAGAAAATGCATATGAAGGTGGTCATCAGCATCAGATCGCCTAACATTGAGTTGTATATTTGTTTTGTGCTTTCAAAGAGCTTGGACAAATAGGTCTATTGTCTTCAGTCCCTTCACAATAGTGACTTTTGTATCAAGTAGTGTAACTTTCAGATGAATAAGGAGCACAAGGGCATAAAGTGCTGCCTATAGTAACAATCAGTCTTGAAGTTGATTGAAGTTTTTTTTTGGATGTTTTCAAACTGTGAAGGCTCTTAGATCGTTACTCCACAAAGGCAACACCAATTATCAACCATCTAAACTCCAATAGTAGCCAAGGATCTACATAAGTCCGGAAAAGAAATATCTTAAATAGATTACTCGAGTACTGCACCATCACAAAGAATGCACTTTCTATTTGAAGGAGCCATAACATAAAATCTAAAGCACCGTACTTCTCCTATGTCGAGGTGGTTATCTTTGAAACAGCACCACAATTTTTGGAAACAGCACCTTAGTGATGATCTTGTAGACGCTGAGGGTAAGGCTAATAGAACTGAATCCACATGACTTGATATCGGTGAAGACAAAGGTGATGAAATCAGAAGTCAAGCTTTTGCACATGATTTCATTAGTGTAGGCTGTGAAATTCGTCGAAGACATTCATGAGGTCATCTATAATGATATCAAAAGGACGCTCCAACCATTGTTGTGCATTACAAGACATAGAGTTCAAGCGTAGGATCTTACAATCATCTTCTATAATAAACAACAGTGAGAGAAATGTGGAATCACCATAGAAGTTAATCTCCAACTCATATATGTAGTTCCTCCTCCTTCCATTCATCACTTTGCAAAAAAAAAAAACTTAGAACTGCATCATCATTCCATCCTAACCCATTTAAATTTCCAACCCTCATGCAAGTGTAGGCTTTCTCTAAGTATACAAAACAAAATCTCCACCAATGCCCCCTTAAATTTATTCTGGTAACCCAAAGCAGTATATGATTAAATTTTGACACCCCCACCCCGGCCTTTTTGAATGATACAAAACAGATTACAACACCTTGTCTTTAACCCTATGTTTTCGTCGACTGGTGTACTTCCAGATTTCCATACATCACACCACCAAAAAGGGCCATCTATCAGAAAGATTTTGACAATCCCTATCGATTAATCGCTAAGAGTTAAAGATGGAAAAGGTGTGGAGCTACATCATAGACTAACTACCTAGATAACAACATATGACAACGAGAGAATTTATGGAGAGCTAGGAAAGAGAGAATTTGGATAAAAAGGGAAACGAAGGACTTGAAAGCCTATAGTTGGGATAACTAAATTCTGAGGGGTCCAAAAAGCTGTTCACCAGACACCACGGAACAACTCTTCTAGTTGTAACCAGAGCTATAAGATATCCAGAAAGTTCGCAACCAACCAAAGTACCAAACAGTCCCATCACAAATGCTATTATCTTTTGAAAACTGAATATGCTTAAAGGAAAGGGGCGTCTTAGAACTGTCAGTTTCGGGATTTTGAATTGAGTTTAGCTCCCCCTCCCCTCCTCATCAATTGGTTTCAATCTCATCCAGTTTACCACTTATGAGACCCCTCATCTATCAATAGTAATCAGCAACTATTGCATACTTACAACTCCGGCACAACTAAGAAGAACAGGAAATCAGTTATGACAGTACTGAAACTTCTATTGTGGCAGAACTAGATAGAAGACACTGATTGAACTATTCATCAACTAATGATGACCAGCAGATACGCCAGGCCTCAATAGTAATGTCAGAACAGTTGAAGAAAATTGACCAGGTTGAATGTAGAAACTCAAATTGTGAGCTAGATTAAGTGAGTGAACTGAAGAGAGAGACTTACTTCAAATGTTACATTTCACAACTGCAATCACAACATGCCATTATGCCAAACAAATAAGTGCTTCGATGGCAACTCAGGGTCGACCATCCTAAGTGTAATACGAGATTACCATCCAAATGCAAAACAATTTTAGGAAACATATGGTAATAATAGGACAGAACCAATGACACTGTAAAACAGAAGTTGCTGAAATACCTTGAGTAGCTCCTTATTCGACAATTTATAGAAGGCTGGGAACTCTCATCGGTGGATACTCTGGCTCAACTCTGAACGGAGCAGACCTGATTGTCTACTCAAATAAAACGAAGGCCTCTTAGGTTACGCAGTGAAAATATGTTATTAGATTCATATGTAAGATAAACGTACTCATCACCATGTATACACTTGGGCAGCAAATGTATGCACTGTATCAAATGTTCGTATAAACTACTATAAGCTAATAAAACCAAGAAAAGGCAATCACCACATTCACCATTACCTCGGACACTCTGGTGAGAATCATATATATTAACTACGGTACAGCAATAACAAAGCTTTAGTCCAAACTAATCGGGGTTTACTAACATGAACCACCATAAATAACCACCAACAGCAACCATTGAGATCACCTAAGGTATGCTAGTAAAGGAACGGGATTATATTGATTCAGACGAAAATGGGAGAGTCATAGTAGTCCTATACTCCTATCTAAGCTACCAATCTCAGATAACAAGCATTCGTCAAAGTCCTAAAGAAGATATTGGACTTCAGCTTTACTAAAGATAGGTTAACATAAAATCTGTTTGCTTCATGAGAGATTCTTTCAAGTAACAGATCATTCAAAGCAATGAGGAGATCAAGAGAGAAAGTGTTCCAAGAGCATTAATGTATAACATATTCTTGCGAACTTGTTGTTAATTGGTGATTCAATTCTATTACAGGAATCCTGCTCCACACTTACGAAAGAGGTAATATAGCCTATCAACAACTAACCCGAGCATCAATTCAGATTTGATTGCTCAGATCACAACTATGTTGTCGCAGCACCATTGTATCTGATAAAGTTTCATTCTTTGGTTCATCTACCGATACTGACAGCCTCCACGACACATGATAACACAGCATCATACCACATGGTCATCTAACCCCATTCACAACGCCATTACAAGTCAAGAAAATCTAATACGTAGTGCACTATCCAGCGGCGTGTCTATAACTAAGTACTCCGTACTAATGTTCCGAAGACCAGCCAAACAAACAAGAATTTTTTTTCTATACAAATTCACACTCCTAAAGTTTCAAACTTCCATTGAATTTTACACTTATCCTCACATATGTACTGAGCCACCATTCATTGGATACGCCACTAATCGAGATGTCTACAAACAATGCAATTTATCATTACCTAGATATCATCTATACCAAATTCCACATTATAATTCATCAAAAATTATAATCAGAACCCTAAAAGATGATAAAGACACAAAACAGAACTACTGAACTACTGCAATATGTCTGAAAAAGGTCAGAACTTTAATTGAAGGGGAATTTGTTTTGTAAGCACAACAATTTTCATAGTTCAGGATATAAAAAAAATGCCCACATCAAATACATTACAATCAAAACAATAACAGCAAAAACAAATAATAAACAACATTGATAGTTCTAAATTATCTTACAATAAAAAAAGTAAATTAAACATTAAGGATGATATAATGATTCATTGCCAATAGCAAAAAAAAAAAAAAAAAAAAGTAAATTAAAGAGATATAATGAAAAAAATTACACATAAAAAGGTAAATACATTGCAAAGGATTTGGTGAATAGTTACCAAGAATAATTACCAAGTTGGGTTGGGGAGACCAACTTCATCTTTGTTGTTGAATTAGAGACAAACAAACCCTGCAATTTCTGCACTTCTTTTTGCCTTCTTTTCCCTCTCCAGGCAATTTAGTGGCCCCCTGATGTACAATTCCTAGGACGGGTGACCCGGTCAGCGAGCACAACGGTTTACCAATTGCGAACGAGGTTTTCTAACCAGAGCACCGTGATTAGAGAGCAGATATTGGAAAAAAGTGAGCCACGGGTGAAACTTGACTTGAACAAATAATGGTTTGGGAGATGACATGTTTAGTGTAAGTTTTATCATTTCATGTAACGATTTTATCATCTCCCAAATTCAATTCGGAGAATAATAATTCTATCATTTCATGTAACGCTTCAAGTCAACATCATCCAATCTCTCTGGTAAAGTCTTGAGAAATTGAATTGATATAAATCTAAGTTGTACGGGTTATCTCGAATAACTCGTGTGCCAAGGGAAGATTAATGGTGAAGCTTCCACGTTAAATGTTAATGAATCATTGGCCTTTTAGTCAATCTTTAACTGTCCGTAAATTCTCATGATAAGTATTAATGGATAGACCGTACATGCACGTATTCAAGGAATTGAAACATATCTATATTTCGTTTCAGACGTTTCATAGGATGATAACAGCTTGTTTGTAGAGTGAAATTGAACGGAAAGAAGTGTAAAGAACGGAAAGGAAAAGAAGAGAAGAAGGGAAGTTAATATTTTTATGTTGTAAATTGGCTTTCCTTTCCTTCTCTTCTACTTCGATTCTCATGTATCTTCATAAACCAAACGTAGGAAAGTTGCAAAATCTATTTCATTTCCTTTCCTTTCCGTGATTCCGTCCAATTCCTTTCTACCAAACAAGCTTAAATATTATCCGTGGAATACTCGTGATCAAGCTCACTTGAAAATTGGTATCCCCTAGAGTTGAAAATCTATCGTTAGGACGATTCGGGACCAGGCTAGTGAGATAATGCGCATCCATAGGCAAAACCTTTTATCTTCAAAAATCTTAGGGTTTTCATAAATTTTTCTGTCAGCATCTATCCTTAGGCCTTAGCCAATTTTCTTATACTAAAAAATCTTCAAGTATGGCTTTGTCTTTGTTACATGTGAAATTTTATCATGTTGCAGAGATACCAATCCCATGTATATTATAACCACCAATCTACAATTCTATTTAACTACCAGCAGATCAGAGTAAACCATACATACATTTACTGACAAAAGCCCTATATACTGATATATATATTTGAACCAAGAATGAAGCTTGTAGCTGAAGATGTAGGAGGACATGAGGAGGAGGAGAGGTGGCGGCTGGCGCAGGCGTTCGCCAACGACACGAGGAACACCACCTGGCCACCAAGGTCATACAGGTGCACCTTCTGTAGGAGGGACTTTATGTCAGCTCAAGCACTTGGTGGTCACATGAATGTCCACCGCCGCGACAGGGCGCTTCTCCACCACCCCCAAGTCCAAACCCTAACCAATAATTATCTGTCAGGTGTCTTGGCTAATAATGAGAATAAGTTTATCAGTAGTAATTCTGAGGTTGTGCAAGAAGTAAAAGAGAATAAGTTACCTGATCATCATCAGGGTAACAACAATTTAACCGAGGTGAGTAGTGTACCCATTGAAGATATTGATTTGGAGCTTCTCTTGGGTTGTATATATGTATGCAAAAATCATATAGATTGTTGAATTTACGCTGAATTATTCATGATGTTGAAGAATATATAACATTATTATGGTGTTATTTCAATGAACACTATGCATGTAGTGTTTGTGTTGTGTAAATATGTTATTGTTACAAACTGTTGTGATGAGAACTGAGAAGGTCTTGTATGTGACTTTGTATGCAGCTTATCTTATCTCCGTTTTTCTACGTTGTCAATGGTACTAACTAATAACATGCAAATGAGTCCTCAATGTATGTCACTGCAGAAGACGGCCGCTTTAGGTCAACATTATTAAGACAAGATCCATTGAATATAAACTGGTCGACTAATAAATTAAATCGTTTATTAAATTGAATCATACAAAGTGAGATTATATCGGGCGTGAAGAGCAGAATGCAGGCACACACTCAGATGCATGGGGTTAGAGTAGTGACCACTGACCACTGACCTGAAGGTCTTTTGGCCTAGCTGTTGACACTGATAGCGCACAAAATCTCACCAGTGCACTGTCACTTTCGTCGGAAATCCTTAGATTTGCTACTGCCACTATTATTTGCATCTTTCATTTATAATCTACAGTATGCTCATGGAGTCATGGGCATCGTGTTGTATGGTGCATGATCTTAGGACTATGAATGTATGATGATCGTACGTGCTAACTTTTACTAACAACGTACTGAATTTCAATAACACAATTATTCAATTAATTAACCGCCAGTATTACCACCGGCCACTAATGTGTTTTACTATCACAACTCAATTTTGAATTGCAACATTGTCGACGTACATGGCAGATTATTTCACATCAAAATTAGACATGTCCCAAACAATTTGAATAATTATGTGGTCAAGTGTGTGTAAAGTGTAAACCATAGAGGGTTTATACTTCATAAATATAGGACCACAGTCACGAACTAAGAAAGGGGCAAGAAGTGAATACATGCATGATGCATGGGTGCTTTCAGGTTTTGATAGATGGCATAGTTCTAAAGGAACTAGATCGTTGAGAAGTAATCAGGTTTTGCCTCTTTTGGTTAGATTAAGGATTATTCTCCTCTTCCTCCTTGGAGTATACTATAGGTAATAATCATTTTCGTATAATTGAATAATTGATTAGTAGTCTGTATAAGATTTTGAAGTGGTTGTGGTACATCAGAGATTTTGAAGTGGTCACCAATTTTGTGGTACGTAGTAATTGTCAATACTAAGTGTTGTGCTCGTTTGGATACCATGGTAAATAAATTTCCCATAAAATGAAAATCTATTTGGAGGCGCACTAGGAACTTCAAATTCCTTGGAATTCATTTCACATGTGTTGTTTGGTTCTCCTTTGTTACTTATTGAAATGACTTATTTACCCACTATTTATGTTAATAACTAAATAAATGTAGCAGAGGTAATTAGAGGGCATAGTAGTAATTCTTTATGTTTTAACCATAATGACGGGGGGTGGGTGGTTGGGTAATTGAATTCCTATGCTTCATAGGCGGAATTGCAATAAAATGCCTAAGGAATATCTAAATCCTCCATATCTACTAAAATGGGTTATCAAAACAACCCCACAAAAATTCAAATCCTAGGAAGATAGAATTTCTATGGAAATTGAGGGTATTCAAACGACCTCTAAGTATGTACGTCCGACAATAATATAATTTTGCGATTTAAAGACAAAAAGAGTTGGCTAATTGTATGTACAAACAAGGATTATTGAGATACAAAATGTCTACTTTATATAAACTCATGTCAATGCATGTACTCCGTATATACTTGAATGCATTTCGTGTAATGATTTTTTGCACTTCTCACATTGATGTTTTACACTTCTCACAAATTGTGAATAATAACATACAATAATTTTTTGATGTGAGATCAATAACATGCAATTCCGATTTTGGGCTTGGGCTCGATGAATCCGAGTACGAGCCGAGCTTTTACGCAACCGGACCCAAGAGCTTGACAAACAAGTTTCACACTCGTACCCCTCCCTTTACGTAACCTCCTCTTCTTCAAAGAGTAGAAGAGTCAAACCAAACTCCCCATATCATCAATTCTTCTTCTTCTCCCACACGATCAACAACAATGGCATCATCAACATCTGAACTGAAAGAAATACTGGGTGAACTAAACAAAGAATCATTCGTTACTCTTCTGACGAAACTTATCGGAGAAGCCAAGTACTTGCAGAACAACCCACCTGAACTGATCCCAGAAGAGGACAGAGTTGTCTCTCACTTGCTCGACATCCTCTCTCCTCTTTCCACAACTACTGGAGGTGGGCCCCTCATCATCAACCATGCCACTTACTATCCCAAAAGGGGAAACCTCATTGTTGAGTATCCAGGAAGTCAGCCTGGTAAAGTTGTCTCCTTTGTCGGCTGTCATATGGATGTTGTCACTGCTAATCCTGATGATTGGGTATGAACTTTTTCTCATCAAGATTTAACCTTTTTTTGGTATTAATTGCTGTTTTTATTGATTTAGAAGATGTTAAGATTGAATTTTTATTTGGGTATTTGTTGGTTTTGGCAGTTGTGGTGTCGATTTTTGTTAATTGATGTAATTGTTGATGATTATGATGATTTGGGTATTTTTCGTTTGTTATAAAGATTGAATCTTTCTGTGTGAAATGGTATAAAGATTGGATATTTTTTCTGGGTTTTTGTTAGTATTATTGGTTGAAGTAGAGTGTGGAAGAAGTTTTTGTTTTGTTACTTGTGGTGGTGGATTGTCTTGATCATTGCCGGATGGGGATGATCGTGCAATAGGTTACTGTGTCTGAAATTTGTTACTGAGATTCTGTTTAGGTTTGAATTTGAGTGTTAATGTTCGAACTGTGGTAGATTCTGCTAAAAGTTTAGAACTTTTTCCATGAAGTCTCTGATTGGGATGTAACAGGGTGTTGCTGAGGTTACTATGTTAGAGCTATTGTTGGATTAGATTTGGATATGATGGCTTCGTGGCTTGATTGAGCTCGTATTTGTTGCGGTTTTGTGCCAAATTCAGTAATTTGTTCTTGTTCTAGAACTTTGGTTTCCGTCGATTGGTTGCAAGTATCTGTTGGTGCTGATTTATTGGATATGAATGTGTTGGATAGTTGTTCACATATTTGCAGTTTTAAAATGTTGTTGATAATTTGTGTCACTGTATAATTTACTTAATTTTGAAAGTGCTTAATCGTCGGGAAATATAGTTTGTATCAAAATGAAAATGTACTTTTGTGAACCTTGGTTGATCCAGAATTGAGTTTAAGCTGTCTTCTGTCTTATGATCATGCTTTGAGATTATTTTATTTTTTTTATTTTTTTTTTTAATATTTGAAGTTGGAAGGGATATGGAGAACATTTATAATTTTTCATTGTGATATGTTACTTAAACTTGGCTGCAAGTGCGTGTTGAAGTGTCCAACAGCGTGATTTTAGTATAAAACTTCAAATTTTGGCCTCAAAAGAAGTGTCTAGGTATGAGACACGTTCTGTCTTCGACTCGCAATACGCGTTGTATGTGAAGTGTCGAAGTAACATTGGTTGGAGCATTGGCCTTTGTGGATTTATTTGTCTATGTTGTCTAGCTACAGCTTAAAATCCATGAGGTGGTGTGATTCCCATTTAAGTAAACTAAGTCTGGAGTGGGATCGTAATTGGATATTTCGATATGATTATTTTGATCTGCAGTCCATTTCTGAGTGCCAATTTATCTCCTCCCACAACTCTTCTTTTACTAGCTTTAATAGAAATATTGTTTAAAGTCCTTCTTTAGGTTTCATTGCCTAAGTCTGCCTTTTTACTAACTGCTTGAAGATGTAGGCATGTGATTAGTCCTTGTATACTTTGTGGACATATTTGTAGGAGTTCGATCCTTTCTCATTGAGCATTGAGGGTGATATGCTTCGAGGACGAGGAACTACGGACTGTTTGGGTCATGTTGCCTTGGTGGCTGAATTAATGAAGAAGCTAGGGGAGACAAAACCAAAATTGAAGTCAACTGTAGTTGCAGTCTTCATAGCAAATGAGGAAAATTCAGCTATAACTGGTGTTGGTGTCGATGCACTTGCAAAGGCTGGATTGCTGGATAATCTGAAGGGTGGTCCACTGTACGTATCATCTGAAACCCGTTTAGCCAACTCAGTTGTTTCACTTCATTGTGTAGTTTCTGATATGGATGCTCAATTATTTCTTCCTCAGGTACTGGATAGACACAGCAGATAAACAACCCTGCATTGGTACTGGTGGTGTGATACCGTGGAAATTGCAGGGTACTGGAAAGCTTTTTCACAGTGGTCTTGCACACAAGGTACTCTTTCCAAACTTTTATTCGAGACAAAACAAGCTATGGCAGTTCTTCCTAGTGGTAAAGCAAATAATCCCGATGTAACCTAATAGCTGGTTCAATAATTTGATACCCTTTTTATGGCTGTTTTTATCTCTTATTGCTTCTATAGGGGGAGCCATAAACCAGCACTCATAGAATAACTTGTGAATTTGGATAAGAAAACATTATGGAATACTAAGGGGAACTTTAGGGAGAGAGGAAGATCTTCTTTCACTCGCTTTCTGTTCATTTGCTTTCTAAGTGTGAAATGTTTTACCCGCCTAGTGGCATTTGCTTCTTTTGGCATTTCATACTTAAACCATTGACAGCTTTGTTCGTGAGAGGGTGGGCTGAATATTGAATAAGTCTTGTTTCAAGGGTAGCCTAATCGCATATGTGACTGATGTGAATTGCACGTGTTAATTAATTTAGTTACTACTCTTATATTTGGAATTTGGCCATATGGTAAATCTGACGGTCTCTTGTGAGCTAATTTTTGGTTCTCGGGTTGTCACCCATATGGAAAGGGCTTTGCAATAGGTTTTAAACTTTTAAGTCGACAAGATCTATTGACTAAACGTAATACTATTTCTAGTCTGTAGATTGCAGCAGTCAAGATTTAGTTTGCAAGTCAGGATCAGAAGGAGCTCTTTTACCTTTTATTTTGAGTGATCTTGAACTCTTGATGATTAATAGGAATATACTGTATTAGTGAGTCAATTTATCTGCAGTTACAAAGAGTAACAGGGATGAGCATATTTATATGTAAAGCTAAAGTGCAATCATATCGCTCGACTGATGGTAGTCATTTGCTATAGAAAATTTAATTTCAATAGAGCCGAAGACTCTATTATTTGGTTTTCGAATATGACGGGGGTATAGCCAAATGTCTCACCAAACTCACTGCGCTTCTGATGTTGTGGAGTAGCAGTTTTTCGATGCAATATTCAAGCAGCTATAGGTGGAAGCTTGTGAGGCATGGGATAGTATTGTTGTTGTCGTAACTGTGCTCTATACTCGAGGATTAATTTACTTAGAATAATTTGGGTTCATTCTGTAAACATATTTCCAATATCACTGGAGGTTTGATAGATTTTATGAATTATATTATTGAAGTATATCAAAAGCTCACATCTCTTTTACAGGAGAAAGGAAAGGATCATAGTTCAAAATTCTGTGTTTGTTTGTTTTTTTTTTTTTTGGGGAAATTTTAGTTCACTTTCTGTTACCCACCTAGACATAGTAGTAATATAACAAGATGACTGTATGTGCTGTCCAGGCTGTGAATGCTATGGAGATGACGATGGAGGCACTTAAGGAGATCCAGTCGCGATTTTACAGAGATTACCCCGCACACGAAAAGGAAGCAGTCTACGGGTTTGCAACCCCATCAACACTGAAACCAACTCAGTGGAGCTGTAAGTATTAGCTTTAGGAGTAAGTCTATTGTCAGACTGTTCAAACTGGTAATGATTTGTGATTCCTAAGCATCTGCATTGATTCCATTGTTTCAGATCCAGGAGGAGGAGTCAACCAGATCCCTGGTGAGTGTACAATATGCGGCGACGTCAGGTATTCTACCTATCCTGTGCGATCATTTAATTATCTTATTTTCTTTTGAAGGATTTCTGATTTGCTCATTGTTCTTGCAGGCTAATTCCCTTCTATGAGTAAGTAATCTCCATTTGTACTACTTTGTTGACTACTTCAGAAGGATCTTTCCTTCCATGCTTTTCTTTTGCTTCAATTCCGCTGTACAGGTGGCTTCAAGCCGAGAGTATGGTCCAAGGCTGATCAAGGAGTCTTATGCTCTTATAACTTATACCTGTTCATTTTGTTGTAGTGTATCTGATTGCATGAAGAAACTACAAGAATATGTTGATGACATAAATTCTAACATAGAGAAGTTGGAAACAAGAGGGCCAGTTTCCAAATATGTTCTACCTGATGAGAACATTTATGGAAGGTTGGTATCTCTTCATCTTGGCTTGTCAGGAAGAAACAGAAACTAATGAATTTTTCTTCTTTCAAAAAGATCAACGAAAAGAAAAAAAATTCAGATGGTTCCGTATCCTGTAATCTTATACACATTCTTCCATTTTTCTAGGCTGACAATAAGTTTTGATGAGCCCAACTCCGGCGTTGCCTGTGATCTCAATTCTCGTGGCTTTTACGTTTTATGCAAAGCTACTGAAGAAGTTGTTGGTCATGTCAAACCCTACTCCATAACAGGAAGCTTGCCACTAATTCGTGATCTACAGGTGAGAGTGTGAGACTATCTTACCACCGTTCTCTTGTCCTCTTTTAGTGCTGTGACCAAATATCATCATTTGCTTGCTTCTTCTTCTAATTATTCTTTGTGCGTCCTGTGTAATAGGATCAAGGGTTCGACGTTCAAACATGTGGTTATGGTAAGCGCTGCTTCCGTCTTTTAAATTGACTCAGCTACCAGTACCATGTTTAATCATCTGTTCTTCTGCAAATTCATAAAAAATTGCTGGAGTTCTTACAAGTATCATTTCTGCGGTTTTAGGTTTAACAGCAACCTACCATGCCAGGAACGAGTACTGCCTTTTAACGGACATGTGTGAAGGCTACCGAGTATTTGCTAGCGTCATTGCGCAATTAGAAGATTGAGTCTGGTGAATCATAAATTTATAATAATACAATCTGTTCTTCTGCGATATCAGTACATTACAGATACATTAGGATCAGACAAAGGAAAAAGGATCAGACAACAATCCTTCATGATTCATTTCAGCTGTAGTTGTACCCATTATGCTTTCATTTATCAGCTCATTATGGGCCATTTGCTTCAGTGTATGAGTCGAACGCAGAAGGCTATCTTTCAATTGAAACTCTTGTGTTTCTGAAACCCAAGAGTGTATTCGTTACAAGAAACCGAACAGTACTTTCTACGATTACTTTTCTTTGAACACTATCTCCAAGCTTTAGCAGGATGCATTGCAAATGTCGTCACAATTGACAGGGGTCCCAAAAAACTCTAAATAGCACCGTCTTATCCAAGTTTCACCCCGAGTTCTATAAAATTACATATTACATCTGATACTTTCACATAAGCAAAAACTTTATTATCAAAAACCCAAATACTGGAATACAGATTGATGTTAGATTATTACAACACCCTCGTTGGTCATTTCTAGACTGCCGGTATAGTATCTTATTTTCTGTCCAACATATATACAAAGTCTAGAGAACACTATTCCAAAGTTTAACTATAAAAACTATACGGTTGTATATGGAGGATATACCATGAAAGTATGAAACATATCTATAATGTACACTTCAATGCACCTGTCAAGCTCTTCACAGATTATTGGCCCTGTCCCTCCTTTCTGAATTAAGATGATCAATTCTGTGCCGCAGCCTACGCCTGTGATCATGAATCTTCCACAACCCATGTCCTAATACAACGGCTGAGTATATACCGTGTGTAATGATAGGTGCAAGGATGTTATTCGTCTGTTGAATGGAAGGACAAGGATTAGTGAAAAACTGGCGTCAGTGAAATGCAAACCAGGCTAAAGTCCAAGGAAACTATCTCAAACAGTCAAGTACTAAAGACCATACCTGGTTCCACTCAAATCCAAGGTACAGAGCCAAAATGCCTTCGAGGAGGGGCGAGTATATTCTCCTCATTTCCCTCCGTTCGTACCATGCTGCGTAACATGTACACAAGAGTCATAAGCGAATTGACTCTACGGTGACAGTAAGTTTAAGCACCAATATAAGATGGACCCGATAAGTCAGAAATGAGTTCTAAATAAAGAAAGAAAAGAAGTACAAACGGGAAAACGTCCAATTCAAAGTAAATAACCAACCTGCAAACAACTTTTTCAAATCCTGGCGGCCAGAGCGAGATTGTAAAACGGGAGCCACAACATATGTGGGATCTGAAATCAAAAGAAGCAACTTTAAGATAACTGAGAGGCTGCATCACGACTCACTCTTCATCTGAGCTCTATTGAGTACAGCAAGGAAAATTACCTTTGGGTGAGGCGGCTAGGTAATATAGCGAACCAGTGAGGGCAGCTGTGATGACCGCTGCAAATGCCTGGGCAAATGGCACAAATGGGGGCAGCACACCAGCCTACACATAAAGGCCAATTTCAGCAAGTAAGATCCTGTTTCAAAGTAGGAAATTCTAATATCATGAAAACGGTCGAGTGAGGTGCTTATTTACCACAGCTGCCATCCCTTGCGCATCTGTTACCAAGTCATTGCCTTTGAGGAATATATTAGCCAGAGCACCCTACAGAGAGTCATGGAAAATGAATACTTCATCCTTCATATGAGCTTAAGTAGTTGATCTTATCTAACAATAATACGGGTTCTGGTTTGAGGAATATCATTTATGTGCCTTCGAAATTTAACATTAGTCCTAATAATTTGATTACTGCCTACAAGATATAACCATCTCATCAATTTAGAGTATCTTAAAACATCTCATGACTCAGACAACTTCAGCTTTACATCTTTTCTTCTTATAACTCGTGGAAATGTTTGAGATGTTTCCATCTAGGACTGCTCAATAGTCGTTGGCATCATGGATAAGCAGATGTAATCAATTACTGTCAAGTAGTTCTAGAGTCAGACCAGCTCAAACTCTGCAAAATGTGAGCTACTCCAAAGGAAGAAACAAGGTATATCTACGTCTGGACAGGTGACGCATCCTTGAATTATTTGATATTGCAGAAAGTTATTGCACTTTAAATGGTTGCGGCCCAATTTTGAGTTATATTTAATAGAACAATCATCGATGACATGCTAGTATGCTACTTTGATCATATAAGATAAAAGAATAGACTGTCCCCCAGTTCCCAAAACTCAATTGCATTGTTTACTAACCTGGACAGCAGCTCGGTAAAAGAGCTCCTCTCCAACTGAACTCGCAGCAACAATAAGTATAAACTGCACATATTAGGAAGTGTTAGTCCATCTTTCCCATGTTTGACATGATGTGATCCGAGAATAATTCCTTCTAAGGTGTATAAAAGTGTGTACCTGCCATGGTGACATCCCATAGAAGAAGTTTCGGAGCTCCTCATCCTCCACATCTCTTATTGCACGAGCATGTGGTGATAGCTTCACAACTTCATCCTGGAGCCAGATAGCAGAGGCAGTGTGAAAAATGCGCACAGGATAGAGACCATTAAAATGAACCATAGAACTGAGGTAATTTCATGTCAGCCTCTGTCAAAAGTCAGAAAACATACATCTAATATGAAGAGGAGGGCCATGATAGGGGGAGTTGCATAACCAAGTCCTTCTATGACTGCGTCAAAGGATAGTTGATATCCTCCAGAGCTATCAATCCCACTGAATGAGCATATAAAGTTCCCAGCTAGAGCCATAGCACCATATATCCCTAGTTTCAGCAAAACCACCAATCATCAGTACATTGTCCACACCTTTACAAATCAAAGGCGGTCCAATGAAGACTTCACGACAATAAATTTTTAACAGGTGGTACTGTTGTACATGGTAACGGATAAAACCATACTCAGGGCCTCAACCATCAGTCTAGACTTTTGGTTGAGGTGGTTCTTTCTCATGGTATTACGAACAAAAGCTACATAAGGTCATACGGTTTCATTGATCTCCTAATGACTATAACATCTCAGATGTCCTGAAGATGCAGGAACCAGAAAACATAATTAGTTCTATCAATTCGGCGACAATAAAAAGCTTACACTGAGCAGCCAACATGGACACTAACACCAAAATATCAAATATTGGCATCACCAATTAGGCAAATCAGGGACCATTATGCAATTTTCATCAAACCTTTCTCCTTTTTCCTTCTTTTTGCAATTTAAGGTACTGCTCTATTTCTACCAAAAGCAGCTAAATCAAACCCCCATAACAAAACATCTAGAGCAAATAAAGGAAACCCTCTTTATTTACCCAACCCAGTTTTCTTAGCACAAACTTTAGAATCATTGAGCGCAGTTACCGATAAAGATAATGTTAGTCGACCCCAAATCATTTCGTAACTAACACCTAGTACCGGGCCCGAATCTCATCATTTCACAATATCCAACAAAGTACTCCAGTTCAATCTCGTGAGTCATGAGTGCCATACCCCAAAAGGACCCAATTTATCGAATCATCGAATACCTAACTCCTGCTTCACATTACCAATTACGGAAACTTTCATGTTCCCTCTAATTCAACCGCAAATACACACTTATTGAAAACATCTCATTTCCTTCATCACACACTAATTAATCTCAAAACATACCCACCAAAAAAAAAGTAGTAAAACATCAAATAAACAACCATAGTTTAAAAAAACACGATATTGAGCAACCGCATGATACTGACTTCGGTACCACCCTAATTATATTAATTACGCAAAGTAAAAACATTAGTGAAAAAAAAAACTTACCAATTCCGTAGCTAAGACGAACAATAGCACCAATCTTATCCCAAACAGGAAAGTCAGCAGACGTGGCAGCAGCATCACCAAAGCTCTGATTAAATGTGGTAACCTCCATAGCTGATCCGGTAAACCTCCCTCCACCTCCACCGTCGGATCTTTCCCCATCAACTCTCTGATTACTACCCCCACTTCTATCCACTGAGGCCCTCACAGTAGTAGCTGCACCTGCACCACACCTGATTCTCTTCCTTGTTGACTTTTGTAGAAAGAAGTCAAAGCTGAGAAACCCATTATTAGCAGCTTTAAAAGACGTCGTTGGTGGGTGTGGAGCTCTAGATATTAATGGTAGTGACTCCATTAAAATACTTGCATAGCTTTAAACTTAATGAATACTCCGTATATTAGTATACTATATATAGTAATGTATGATTAGGTCTATGTTAATGAAAACTGTAGGAAATGAAATGGAGTGCTATAGATAGAAAGGGAAATGAGTAAGAAAATGGTGAATTTGTTTGTGAGATTTTGAGGAGTTTTGTGAAAAGGGACAAAGTGGAGAAAATGATGAAGTGTGAGTTTGTGGTCGTGTGGTAGGAACGTTGTTGTAGTCAAATGTTGATTGTTTATGTGACATTGAAGGGCATTTTAGGGAGATATCTCGACCGACCAATGAACGCGCGACACATCGTGATAATGGTGGAACATGATTGGATAACGTAGATTAGCTTAATATCCATTAATTAAGCAAATAACAACCAATTGGAAAATTAAAATGTTTCGATCAAACTACCACTCCGTCCCAAATTAAACTTCCCATGAAATTTGAAATCCCCTCACATAACACTATTCCATGGGAAGTTTAATTTGGGACGGAGTGGTATATATGAATTTCTCTAGTGTAGTCATGTTAGTATAAATTTCGAATTCACACTTGGGGTATAATGTAAATCGGATCACTTATGACTTATGAGTGTTACAATAATGTAACTTCATTATCAAAGATATTTGTACGAATCCAAATATACAAATAGAATTTTCATTACCATGATCACATCTGTATTTTGTCGGCTTATTTGCTCTAACATTTTTAAGAAGAAATTATAGGATAATACTAGAGGTCTGATCGAAGCGGCCATAAGATATTGTGAAACAACTTATTAATGTCAAAAGTTTAACCTCATAAGTGAGGCCCCATCCTAGATTTTACACCCCCTAACGCAAATGTCATTTAACCTTGAAGCGTGGAAATAATGCAAAGACTTGCTCATACTATGTGTTTGAGAATCCATCACTTAATAGAGGATAGAGCTATTAGGATTTGAACTAAAAACCACAAGATCTATGAGGCTCTAATACCGGCCATGTGAAAAAAAACCAATTCAACCATAGGATTTATGTCGTAACATATACTATTTTTTTTTAAATGAAACATACACTATTTCTTAAGATTGAACATTTTTCTTTTATAATTATATTTGTGTCCTCAAATGCATGGCCAAAATGCACGACCTTGTAACCTTGTCGGTCATTTAGAAATGAACGGAGGGAGTACAATTAACATTTGATTAACTCCCACATTCATCATGGAATTAAAGCGATGATATTAATACATCATTAACAACACCTAACATCATAGCAATTAATTGAAAGACATGTTTCTCTAAAACGTAATTAAACTTAATTTCTTTTTTCTCCAAATCAAATGCTTTAAATTTTTTTTTTTTCGCACCTTTATAAACAACCAAATTAAAGCTTTTTCTTGCATTATTCATATCTCACTCAATTCACTACCTCTCCTCTTTTGCTTTTAGCTACATACTCCGTACAAACAAATCAGCACAATGGAAAGCCAAAAACGTTTGTTCTTTACCTTATTAGCCATCTCATTCGGGATGCTCCTACTAACACTCGGATCAGCTACACCGACTGCTGAAGCTTATTCTGCATCCGCGCCGAGTTCAAATAATGTTAATCCACTTTATGCATGTGGTCATAAGCTAAGTAATATATGCAGTGACCAAATATTCCGTTACGTCTTTGCCGATAGCAAACACGTAACGAAAGTGTGTTGTGATCAATTAATAAAAATGGGGAAACCATGCCACGAATTGTTGACTAGTGCCTCGCTCAAAGGGGAAGACTTCGAATCCAAGGTTGCGGATATATGGGCGAGGAATAATCAAATTTGGAGTCATTGTAAGAAGTTGATTCACCAATGATTTTTTTTTTTTTTTTTTTTTGATGCCTCATCATCATATGCAATAATCCATGTTTTGGATGCTAAGAAAATAGCAAAAAAGTGTATTACTTCAGCTATATTGTTAGCTATTATCTCCAAAAAAAATGAAGGTTAACGCAAAACTTTGATAATCAATTATCATCACTTTTCATCCTTTATTAGTATTCACTTATTACTTTCATTTCGCAACCACGTATGAATGTATGATGCAAGTCATAACTAGTACTTAAATAAGAAAATATGTCACAAAGCAAGCTAAGCTAAGGATCAATTTGCGTCTAAATATTAAAATTTTATTGCCAAACTTTGCATACTTTCGTAGTAAGGGATCGATCCGAAATCAAACACAACAATGACGATGTTAACAAGATAATCGATAGACACAACGAGTTAGGTACAATAAACACCTCAGATTCGCTTCTCTAGCCGGGATAATGAACTCCATCCATGCCTTTGAGATTTTGTCTATAATAGTGAACTTATTTGAATCATCAAAGGAGAAATTTGGCAAAATAGTCATGGTCTTGCAAAGAAAACAAACTAATCACAAGGATGGGTATGGATGAATGGATGATAGCCCAACCCAATTAAACTAGCATCATGATCCATTTCTCATTTCTACTTCTCCCCACTTTTTCCATAAATCGACGGACTTATCGAGTATCGACTCATAGTCGGGGTGAATGATTATTTATGACGGAGTAAATAATTTTAATTTCCATAAGTAAAATATCAATGACACTTGTTTTTGTTGATAAACCACCTAAAATATGAGATAAAGTTCAATTTTAACCGAGAAACCATCCATACACAATTTGGGGGAGTGCTTGTTGGAGTGACAACTACCCACATGTGAGTTGTGGGATAATTTCTCGCATTGGAAAAATAGAAGACTGGAGGCTTGTTTACAAGGTGGTGAGTTACTCCTCCTATTGCCAATTGGTTTTAGGATGAAACCCCACAAGCTTGTGAGCTAATTTCCACGAGAGGGCCGATAATATTGGCCCATGGCGACTCTGACATGGTATCAGAGCCCAAGGTTGGTCTTGGGTCCGACGATCTGGTCCATGGATTTACCCAATTTGGGAGCTGACGAATTTGAATGAGGTTTGACCCCAGGTAGGGGCTTTGCGAATTAACCTGACCCAGACAAGGGTGTTTGACGAATTTAATGGGCTCACATGTGAGGGGTGTTGGAGTGACAACGACCCACATCTGATATGTGGGATAATATCCCACATTGGAGAAAGAAGACTGAAGACTTGTTGATAAGGTGGTGGGTTACTCCTCCTATTGCCAATTGGTTTTAGGATAAAAACACATCAGCTTGTGAGTTAGTTTTCCACGAGGGGGCCGATATTGGCCCATGACATTGAAGGTGTTAGAATAGATCCATGACACATTGCCAATCCATGCATGGGAATTGGGGAGTTGATGGAGAAGAGATAGAAAGGAGTCATGCATGATTGGGTTTAGGCATGATGAATTTGGCAACACACGGGCATGGTGGTGGATAAGGCGGAGTGATGCATGGCAAAAGTAGTTTGGTGGTCGAGCGAAGGGTCGAAACACCAAAGACCGAATGCTCTATATTGGCATGAAAATGCATTTAGACCGAAACAAATATTATTCTCGATCCAAAATTGATCCGGATCCAATCTCACATTCTATAAAATCCAAATACAAGCATCATATCCCATCCGAATCAAAATTTCGAAAAACTAATCACATTTCCGAACACCTCAATACAACTATCAACAAACATCCGCAACGGCCTATTTCTTTGTAAACCTCTATATCATCATATCAATCCATACCTAAATAAGAAAAGATGTAAATCACATAAACAATAAATAAAATCAAAAACTTCTATATTACTCCCCAAAAGTCTAGAACAATCCCATTAACAAACCCCACATCACCCCACCCCCTCATTTTATTATCCCAAAAATCATATAAATATCAAACCAAGCAAAGAAACAGTTGAAAAAACAAGGTGTAAAAATAATTAAAAAAAAAGTTGGAAGTTCAAATTTTTCCCAATTTGTGAGAGAGAGAGAGAGAGAGAGAGAGAGAGTGAAAGAAAGATGCATGAAGTTGAAGCAAACAACACGTTTACTCTGAGTAAACAATAAAAATTAATCGCACTAAAAAAAAAAAAACAATAAAATTAATTAAAAGGTTTTCAAATTTTGGATTTTGAAGAAAATAAAAAAAGGGAAACAAATCACTCCCCACTTTTTATAATAATCAATTTTTACTAGGAAACTTACAAACAAAAACAAAACTTATAAAAGCCTTACTCTCTCTCTCTCTCTCTCTATCTCCGATGTTCCATTTCCTCTTTCAAGTTTGAGTTGTGTGATGAAGAAGATACAACAACAACAACAACAACATCTTAATCGTCATAATCATAAGTTCAAGCCATTGACTGAGTTGTACAACCATGGTGATTCATTTCCCATATTTAATGTAAAGGTATGTTCTTTAATTTATTTCTGTATTTTTTGGTACTTTTTCTCTAAAATTTGATGTTTTTTTCATAGTTTTGGGTGTGAATTGATACTGGGTTTACCTCATTTTTGTGTAATATTTAGGAAAGTTTCGAACTTTGGGTGTGATTAATCTGTGGGAAGTGGGATTACTGTTGTGATTAATTAGTACGTAGGGTTTGTTTAATCTGAATTTTATTGGGTGTGAATTTGTTAATTATGTAGTGATTGATGATTTGTAGTTTAATTATGTTGAATTTGGTTGTTGTTTTGTGGGATTAAAGGGTTTAACAATGCCAAAATTTGTGGATAATTTGATTTTTATATTTAGCTTATTATTTGGAATTTGTAGGGGTTGGTGATGTTAATTTGACTAAGTCTTGTCATTTTTTAGTATTTGATGAGCATATGTTTAGGGGGAGTATTAGTTTAATGGCGGCTTAATTAGGTTTTATGTTGGGTGATATGCTCGTGCTTGTAAATTATTTGGAAAATCAATGTAGGGATTTGTGTGCATTAATGTGGGTTTGATTATGAATATTATTTCCCTGGAGTTGATTAATTTTTCATTTGTAAGAATTTGTGTGATTGGGTAATGGTGAAATCCTTTATTTTTAGTATGATACAATTACTTGTTTAGTATGGGCAAATGTTTAATTTTCGATGAAGGTTTTTTTAAAAGTTGCGTTTTCGGCCATTTGTGGTGTCCTTTAGGATTCGCGAGGTTATCGCTAAAATACGTTTGATATATGATATGTGCGTGAGCCCTCATTTGCTCCCTGAGCGACGAGGTTGTTTTCTACTGTCTCGTCTCAATTGGGTGCTGCTAGAGTGCTTTAAGTTCATCATTAAGGGAAGTGTTAGATTCTAGGCATTTGGTCATATCCACCATTTTTGGGCATTTTGTAGCGGCCAATAGGAAAGCTGTAGTCTTTTCACTCATGTTTAGATCCTGGAAGTTGGGTTTTGCCATATGTTAAAGATTTTAGAAATTCATGGTACCAGGGATCAGAAAAGGTGGCATTTTTTATGTACATGGCTAAATGCTATTACCTTCATGCTAGACTTCAATTTGCACTGATGACATGGATTTCTTGGAGTTGCTTTTTAGCCAATGCTAGACTAAGCTCTGAAGCATAGGTATAAGTATGGGGCTCCCTTGCCAAATCTAAATATCCCCATAGAATGTTTTTATTTACCTCATTGTCCCATAGATTGGTGTATAGCTCTATTTTTCAGCCTCGATTCATTGCCATCTCATTGAGCATTTTATTCGTCTAGTGGGACTTACATGGCTGCTTGCTGGGGTCAACTTGCTGTTATAGTGTTCTGGTTTTATGATTACTGATATGAGCAAATGTTGAATGTCAATTATTAGTCTTTTAGTCTTTCGTGAGGCATGTAAATGCTTTCCTTCTGCTCTTTTCCTGGCTGCTATGTCCCGAGTCTAGACTCCTAACTCATCATTTTCTGTGACTCTCATTAGGTAGATTCTGAATTTGAAAATAAGTGTTTGAAGAATTTTACTAGTGAAAAGTTTGAAAAGGCAGAACATTGTGAGAGCAATACATGTTCTCTTCCTTGTGAGCCTCTGTTGAGAGTTTCGTTTGAAATGGAGAAGAAGGCCGTTGATTCGTCTGAAGTCACTGTGGAGTATGCAACTGTTGGTCAAGCGCCACTAGATGAGGTTTGCCTGGATAGAAGCGTTGGCAATCAAAGGCAGTTGGCAAGTGGTGAAATAGCTAGTCTTGGTCCTGGTTCTTGTCAAAGCACATGCCCTGAAGACACAAGTTTAAATTCTGCCAAGACTTCTGATGTCATTGTAGATGTGAATATGCTACAAGATGTAAATACCTCTCTGCCCTCAGTAGAACGTAAGGGCCAAGATGTTTTTGACTGTCATGATGATAAAAGCTTTTGTATAAGCAAAGACAACGTTGTTGTTATGGCAACTATTGATCAGACCGGTGATGCAGATCCTACGAATGTGACACCTAATGCAGCTTCAGTGAAAAGTGTCCGTCTACTTACTGAAAGATCTTTGAATGATCTTTCCACCCCTACTGGATCTTTTAGTGATCAGCTTTCTGCCGAAGGAGGAGATAAGTGTTCATCTCGGCCACTTAATAAATCAAGTGAATCTCTGTTGACAACTACAGATTCGTCTGACAGATCAGATCCAACTGAGACTTCTGTGCACAGGGATGGACAAGACGGTGCTATGACTGTAAAGGTCCTGTGTTAATATTCCTACTTTTTATCTGCTAGTTCATCATGGGGACAGTTTGTTGATGTTTGTTTTGTTTTTTCCCTCCAGTGTGTAACATTTGGATGCAGAAAGGAGCAAGTTGATTTATCGGGAACCAATATGATAACCTCCAATATCTCACAGCAGAATGTAAACCATGAAATGTTGAAGCCTAAAACTGGATTCAGTGATACAAACCCGCCAGCTGCTGATTTGTCAAGGTCTGATGGAAGTGAATTTTTGAAGTCTAATCCACCTGTTGCAAATACACAAGAACCTCTTTTACAGAGTCAAATTAAAATTTATGGTGACGGATCAGATGAACTGGTCGATGTATGTTCTAATTATCTTTTTCATCCCCCCTCTTTTTTTTCCAGTACTTCCAGTTTCAAATTGAAGGTCATTTACCATTTTAGTATGTTCTCATTATATATATAGTGGATCCGTATTGTTTTAACTAGACAGGAGATTCTCTTCCTTGTTTCCAGTTTACTATATCTGTGTGCCTTTGTGCATTTGGTTGTGTGCGCCAATCTAGCGAAATGGAGGGTTTGAACCACTTGTGACAATAGCTACTCCCTCAAGTAGCAAATGTTTGAATCTGATTTATATTGCATTTGGACAGGTTAGAGTATGTGATATCTGTGGTGATGGTGGGAGGGAAGCATTGCTGGCGCTCTGTACCACGTGCAGTGATGGAGCAGAGCATATGTAAGGCATCACCTATAACTGTGTAGTGCCTATTGTATCACTTATTTTCTTTTTCTTTTTGGGAAAAAGATGGTATCCAAAGTGAAGTTACCTGCACTTCATAATTACCCATGCTTTTTTCTGCATTTTGTCAGTTATTGCATGCGTACTAAGATGGACAAAGTTCCTGAAAAGGATTGGATGTGTGAAGACTGCATAGGGATGCAAGATCCAAAGGGTCACAGTCAGATTGTAGCTGGGAAAGCAGGCGGTGCTTTGACCCCATCTTGTTTAAAGGAATCAACTCATTCTTTGCCCAGAATAAGTCCTGGTGTTCAGCAAGCTGGCAAAATGAGCTCTAAAAATCTCAGCAAAGCTTTGAGCTTTCCTGGTCCTGGTGTTCAGCAAGCTGGCAAATTGAGTTCCAAACATCTCAGCAAATCTTCGAGCTTCCCTGGCAAGAGGCCTGGACCTCGTATAGAAGTGAGATCCGCACCAAAGAAAAAAAAGTTTCAGGCTAGTGTTCATTCACCGGGGTCTCCTTGCGATGGGACTAAAGCACAGTTGACTCGTGTTTCCTCATTGAATTACATACACAACGGGAAAAGTGCATCTCCACAGTTATCTTCTATTGGTGGGCCCGCTAAAAGGGCATTTGATCAGGCATTTTCATCAGGCCATAGATCACCAAAACTTGAAAAGCGGGTTTGTAAAGGCAAGTAGTTTTTACTATTGCTTATACTGACTGACGAGTCTAGATTGGCAAGTCTGGATTGACATGTTGTTAATTTGTCTCTATTATTAACTCCATGCATTCGATCATTTTTTCAGGATCTCTGTATCAAAGCAAAAAAGATGGCGGGTCAGAGCTCGATATAAAAGTGCAACAGTCAAAGGATGATGTCCTCTTGAGGAGTGTTCCTGCCAAGGAAAGTGATGATATTAAAATGGATAAGGTACCAAACAAAAAGTTGATTAAATCCTTGTCAATTGCTGGCTCAGTTCTTCCAGATGTGTCTCCATCTTCTTACATCTCCAAATCAAAAAGTCCAAGAGCTGTTAATGGAAGGGACTTAACCAAGAAGGTTTACGTATCTGAGAAGAATACCAATCGGCTGGGTCCATCGTCTACCAGTTCTTGTTCAATGAAAATTCGTTCATCTAGGACGAAATTGGTCCCGGAGACTGCTACAGCAGTGCCTTTTTTGGATAAGACGGCCAGTGGGAATACTAAAGTTAGAAAAACAGACTTCCTTCAGGAAGGGAAAAGACGTGCAAATATTTTAGGTAGGTTACGAATTCTGGCTATATTGTGAACTTACCTCTTGTCGAATTTACTGTCTAGAGAATGCGTCACTCTACTCTGGCTTTCTATTTCCTAGCTTGACAATCTCTTTCTTTGTTCTTCAATCTTGATTAGCTGGATCAGTTGGAGGAAAAATGCCATCCGACCCTGGCCATAAAGGAAGCCAGCCCACTTGGAAGGGTGGGCTTAATGGCACTGTGAAGGACAAGAAACGTCATTTTGTAGCTCCTGGAAAGGTTCTGCAACATGAGTTACGCCCAGAGAAACCTATACCTTTGCTTGCTCCTACAAAAGTTGTTTTGTCTGGATCTTCTGCTATCCCAGCAGCTGAGAGTATTTGGAAGTATGATCATTGTTACTTGTCTTTGTTCAATCTGGTTTTACTGTTTCAATAATTTGTTGTTATCTGGATTGGAAAAGCTTCGGTGTCTGTCCCCCACCTCTGCCTCCTTTTTTCTTGAGTTATTACGGGTCTCATTTTAGGATTTGACTATACTTGTGTAGGGGCGGATTTCAGCTGGAGAGAAGTGGAAAAGTTCCAAATTACTGTAGTGGGATACAAGCACACTTGTCGTCTTGTGCATCGTCTGAGGTGCATGAAGTGGTTTTGAAGTTTGGCCCTAAACTTCTATTAAAAGAATCACCACGATCAGAAACTTGGCCAACTTATTTCCGGAGTCATCATCCCACAGAGCAGGACATTGCTCTTTATTTCTTTGCCGAAGATCTGCAGAGGTCTGTTACAGCTTTGAATCTTGTCTGCATATTGTTGAGCAGGGTTTTAAATACTTGCTTCTGATTTTTTGGCATTTCATACCAGCTATGATAGGAGCTTCAAGATGTTGCTAGATAGTATGATAGAAAAAGATCTAGTTCTTGAGGCCAGTTTCAATGGAGTTGAGCTACTAGTTCTTCCATCGAGCTTGCTCCCTGTGACATCACAGAGTAAGTGTCTGCTTTAGTACTTTGGTTACTGATATCAATTCAAGATGTCCTATATCATGTATATTCTTTGGCTACTTGTTTCTAATGATGATGTCATTTTTTTCAGGATGGAATTCTCTCTTTTTTCTTTGGGGTGTTTGTAAAGGGAGAAAGGTCGGTCATCATAGTCTTCACACCCCTAACTTGGGTGTTAAATCCTTAAATAAAAAGAAGCGCACTTGTCTTACCAATGGCTCCGTGGATAAATGTGCTGTGCTGGAAGCTGGAAGTCCCCCTGGATCTCAGACATCACACTCCATTCTAGAACCAGAAGCTGTAGATTCATTGCTACTGTTATCCTCAGCTGTGATTAAGTCTAGTGACCAAAGTTGTAATCATGATGCATCTTCAATGAAGTGCTTAGGTTCACCAGAAGAGAACGACATGCATCCTGATAAAATTCAAATTCTCCATGATCCAAAAGATGAGGCTCTTCCTTCCAGAGTATTACCTGCTGGTGATATGTTGGTAAGTGGTTACCCCCCCCCCCCCTTCTTTTATCACCTTTTTATCTACTTTCTTTTTTGTTTCCAGTTTTCAGAAACCACGTTGTGAAGATGTTCCATCTGCTCAATGGTGTTTAACAGAGAATTTTTCTCTGTAGTCAG
Source organism: Spergularia azorica (assembly GCA_038382645.1). Classification (NCBI taxonomy): domain Eukaryota; kingdom Viridiplantae; phylum Streptophyta; class Magnoliopsida; order Caryophyllales; family Caryophyllaceae; genus Spergularia; species Spergularia azorica. The sequence continues at coordinate 29,378 of JBBYHQ010332091.1, forward strand.
AAGTGAGCTTGACTTCACTTCGCTGGTTTCCTTCGTCTATATGCAGAATGGAATTCAAAGTGATGATCGAGATATAACACACATCAGTAAGACGGCTAACTTTCCTTCTGGTCAGGCAAATGGACAAAATATATTGTCTTTAGCTGAGAACGGAAGAGAAAGTGGATTGCATTCTGACAGAAGTTGCAGAGGTCTCAGTGTCCCATGGTTGTACAATTGTGCTTCTGAATTTTGTTCTAAGCAAGATGTTGCAAGTCGGAGCTCGTTTTCTATTGACTCAGGTCCATCTGCATCATCTGAAGGATGTGCCAAGTCAGATGAAGTGCATGGAGAGCAGTTACAGAGACCTTCGAACTCCAAAGGTTTGAATCTCGACCTCTGCTTAGGCTTTAGCTCAGAACCAGATGAGCGGGTCGACCTTAATTTGGTGCTTGGCTTTCCCAGTGAATATCAACCTAAACATTGTACCGAGAATACTATTACTCAAGACATGAACATTTCACCTGTCCTCTCACTTGGTATGCCATGTTCAAATGCATGACCGCTGGTGTACGGGCTCAGTTTCCTGCATACAAAATGCGCCATGACGCCAATGTACAACGCTTGGTGAAGCAGCGACTCCTGCAGACAGGTTCTTTTTTTTCACAGGACTTGGGTATCGACGATGCCATGTAAATAGTATATACATGAGAGTATGAGACATAGATAACATATAATAAGTAGGTGCTTATATAGAGAGACTAGCATCTAGCAGGCGAAAGTGACTGTCAGTTAGAACTTTTGGAGTGTATAAATGTGAAAAGGTTTCTTTGAGCAGTGACACAAAAGACTTCCTAGCTGCATTGCTGTTGTTTGTTTATACTTGAATTTGCCCTTTTCTTTCCTCAGAGTTCTCAGCTGGAGTAAATGTCTGAAAGTGTGACTGCTAATATGTCCATGACAGGTTAAACGAACAAGATTGTGCATGTAGATTAGATTAGACCGCGATTTTTTTTCTTAATTTTCACGTGCAATCTAACTTTAATCATTTTAACCTATTTCTATAATTGTATTCATTTCTTTACATTTAGGTCGGACCATTTAGGTCGGACCAGATACAAAGGGTAAGAAGATACCACCCCGAGCACCCAATTTAGAGTTCAGAAGCCCTTGACATTAATCTCTTCACACACACGTTTGTCTTTAAATGATTTAGAAAGCTGTCATATACAAATGCCAGATAAAGTAAGTGTGATTCAATTTTTTGATCTTTGTGTTCTTGAAGTAAATGTTGACATCGCCGATTCTTAGGGCTGATTGATATTGATGTAGGATTTCCCATTTTTGGTCAGAAAACAAAACAATTCTATCACTATCATAACCAAAAATTCTAATCAGTGACAACACAAATGAAGAAAACCATCAAACTAAGCAACATGTTACATACTTACATGTATGATGTATGTCTAGTCACCCTGCGTTTTGTTTGTACTACATTTAGATTCGACCCGGTCATATAACTAACAGTATAGCTAGTGGATCTCCCTTACGCGTAAGGCGTAAGATTCATGTATACGTCGAGTCGTGATAAATCTCTATTCCGATATGTAGACCGAACCGGCAAATAAGCAACAATTAATAAGAAGAGATTCTTAGAATCATTCCAAAGTCGCAACAATAGACAAATTATATGCGACGGTTGTACTCGAAACTTTCTCGTAATTTTAAACCGTTCCCAGTAACCTCATACTCTCCCTTTCCCAATCCCCACCACCGCACCAATCTGCTGCGCCAACTTTGCCTGCACTTTAACTGGTGGGTGCTTCTTGTTGTTGTTGTTGGTGTAGGATAGTGGTGCAAACTAAAGGGTTTCCCAAAATAAAAACAAAAGCTCCCAAATTTTTGGGGTCTGCATTTACCTCATCTCCTACGCAAGGTTTCATTCTCACCCACGTCCTATTTTTCTTGATTTCTTTTGTCTTTATTTTCACAATTACATTTCTTTTGTGGTTCACAAATCACTAGTATATATATATGATGATATGATATGATATGATTCTGGGTACCCCCCATTTTATTGGAATTTCATCAATTAGTTATAATAAAGAGCAAATTTGAAGTGGGTTGTTTAGTTTGATCAATAAATAAGGAAAAAAGGGGAAAAAGATCTGTTCTTTTTACAACATTGGCATATTTAGTTCATACCCAGATGGTAATTTTTGTTGGAATTGTTTGATTTTGTAGGTTTGGTTGATTTTGAATGTATAATGATGCATTTTATTTGATAAAGTATTGAACTTTGGCTTTTCAGATCGCGTGTTTTGATTAATTGCATCGGAAGATTGTTTCTGCTGGGAATTTTTTGGTGGGATTGAACTTTTTTCTGGTAAGATTAAGTTGTTGAAACTTTTTGTTAGTTCTATTTGTAATGTAGTACTAAATTCTGAAAAGTTTGGGTAGAAATTAAATTTATTTACCAGTTATATCAGAAGTCATGTGATTAGTGCTTATTCTTCTGTTTATTACTTTTTGTTCATTTGCCTTTTAGTTTAGTGATTGTCTTTTGGCTTAGCTTTACTGTTGTAATTTGATGAATCACTGTCTACATTGTGATATCTTCTTGTGAATGCTTGTATTAATTGTCACATAAGTGGGATTGGGTGCATCATTTTTGTGTTGGGAAGTTGGGATTGAGGACATAGAGTGTTGTGTGTGGTCGTGACTGGGTTACATCGCGTGATGGTGTACATTGATTGCTTGAATCAATGTGCATCTGCAATTTATGGTTGTTGTGAAGCTGGTCCTTTGCTCTGCCGTCATTCCTTAAGAGTGCTGATGAGATGCTTGTTGAAAGGAAATGGTTTATGAGATATGATTTCGCATGAAATTGCTCACGTAGGACAATGAGGATGTCGTGTTTATCAGGTTGGGTAGAATTAGGACTTGGTTCATTTAGATTTCTTGTCATGCCTTTGTAACATATTGGCTAAAGAAGTTGGGGTGAGGGAACTCCTTGTAAGTTCTGTATATGTATGAAATGGATTGCTCACCAACAGAAATGAAAGACCATAGAGGTTTGCATCACATCAGTGTCATAGAGGTTGGCTTATTTGTCTCTTGCAACACTCTGCACGGACGTGAGCTTATGAGTAATCGGTACCTTTGATGAAGTTCCTTCACTTCAAGTGAGCAGCTTGAACTGATATTAGCCCATCGTGGTTAGGATCTTTCAAAATTTGTTTTCTTCTCTTTGCAGAGGGGGGGACCCGGGGGGGGGGGGGGGAGGGGAGGAGGGTGAGGGGAGGATGAGGATGGCAAAGCCAACAAGAGTTACCTGGCATGACGGTGGATCGGTGATGATAGTGACATTTGCTTGTAACAGCTTTTCTTAATCCCCTTACTCTTTTTTCTCTGAAAACTTTTGTTGCAATGGTTGGGGAGATACGGGAGATACTTCCATATCTTCTCCAGAGGCCTGAATCATCTATAAAAGCATGCAAACTGAAGGGTAAAGTATCAGGTGTAGGCTCATTTGCCGTGTTTGAGAAATAAGGAACTCGTAGGAACTGTTTCTGTATGCTGTAGATTTACTTGTCGCCTTTAGTACCACTAGCTTGCTCCCTTAAAAGTAGCTCAACCCATGCAGTGTGCCAGTTTTAGTGCCTATCTGTTCCTCTGACAATGCCAGATTAGCTCAACCGTACATTGCTATCTTTTGTTCACTGCAGATGTGGATACATAGGTTTATGGGGAAAGTTTAGTCAATGCTAGATGTAGAAGCATAAAATTTCTGGGTTGTTGTTTGACAATGATACTGGGTTGACATTAAATAACTAACCTACTCCTTCTGTGCTCCAGAAGTGTAGGCTTGAAAATTTTGCTGAAACTAGTAAATGGAGGTGACAATGACCCAATTATAAACAGAAGGGTCCCCTTGTATTCTGCTTTTTTTCCGTTGAAATATGCTGGTATTGGTATACGATGTGGAAACCTATTTTTCACCCCGACTAAATATACAATTTATCCAGTCTGACCTAATTCGTTCTCTGTTAGATGACTCTGTTACATGTATGTATGTCTTTGAAACTCAATAGTCTTGAAACTGATGCCTTTTTATCATGTCCTAGAATTTAGGGGAAACAATGAGCTCGGCAGAGCGTCTTTGAGTGAAAATCTCTAGTTTTCCTATTGTTGTGTTGATCTTCTATTGCTTGTCATTTTTGCTTATTGTTTCATCTACATTCAGAAATGGGAGACGTAGCAAAGGACTTAGCAGCAGGGACTGTAGGAGGGGCTGCACAGTTGGTAGTTGGACACCCGTTTGACACCATCAAAGTCAAGCTCCAAAGCCAGCCTACTCCTCTTCCTGGTCAGCCTCCCAGATATTCAGGGGCTATAGATGCTGTGAGGCAAACAATAGCTGCAGAAGGTCCTAAGGGTTTGTACAAAGGTATGGGGGCCCCACTTGCCACTGTGGCTGCATTCAACGCCGTCCTGTTCACCGTTAGGGGACAGATGGAAGCCTACTTAAGGTCTGAGCCAGGGGTTCCCCTCACTATCAATCAGCAAGTTATTTGTGGTGGTGGGGCTGGAGTTGCCGTCTCTTTTCTAGCGTGCCCTACAGAATTGATCAAGTGCAGGTATGAAGGGAGTGCTAAAGTGCTTATGCTTCAGTGATTCATTTATTCATTTTTCTTGAAGTGTTACGGTCATGATTGATGATACAAGTAATTTTGTGCCCAGTTTCCACCTAAATGTGTTGGTATTAGAGCTGTGTGGCGGATATAACATTCACTGAATTAACTGCCTTTTCTGATAAAACGTTTTCATCAAAACCAGGTTGCAAGCGCAGAGTTCCATGGCTAGTGGTGTGAAGTATGGAGGGCCAATAGATGTAGCTAAGCATGTCCTTTCAGAAGCAGGTGCAAGAGGCCTCTTAAAGGGCTTAGGGCCAACCCTGGCTCGTGAAGTCCCGGGCAATGCTGCTATGTTTGGGGTATATGAGTTGGTGAAGCAGAAACTTGCTGGCGGCCAAGACACATCCAGCTTGGGAAGAGGCTCTTTGATATTGGCCGGAGGCCTAGCTGGGGCAGCATTCTGGGGCGCTGTGTACCCTACTGATGTCGTTAAGAGCGTTGTCCAAATCGATGACTTCAAGGCACCGAAGTATTCCAGCTCATTCAACGCATTCAAAAGTATACTTGCTAGCGAGGGCGTCAAAGGATTGTACAAGGGTTTCGGTCCTGCAATGGCGCGTAGTATACCGGCCAATGGAGCTTGCTTCTTGGCTTATGAAATAACAAGGTCTAGTTTAGGCTGATTCCATGCTTTCTTTTTTCTTGATTGCTTACTGATCATTGTCGTTATTCTTGTTGATAATTCTTTCAAACATGCATGTTGCAACTCACTCTTGAATCTCCCTTCAATGAAATATGGGAAAAGTTGATTGCATAAAAAATGTTTGGAAATATGGTCTTATATCCAATTGTTTCAAGACCAAGTGTTCTTCGCTATGGTATTCGGACAAGTTAACCTAACTATCGTTTTCAAGATACTTTTGACACAATTATTCATTAGAAAATGTCGTACATTATAGTCGATCATTATCATATTCATCAAAAACTCGATCCGTTAAAATTGCACCGGTGGAACATAAAGAGCCATACATACGAGTATACGACCCTAACGGTCCAACGTATAATCATTGGTTGCTAGTAATTCATCCATGCCATGCTATACAGCAACAAGTGAACCACGTTTTGTAGAGTATAGTTTACTCAAGTTTTTTGGTGTGCTAAGGTATGTTGTACAATAAATGCCGAATCTTGTAACAAACAACTCCATAACATATGGCTTGATTTCTGAGTCAACACTTATCATGCAAATAAATGTGCTACATTTCACTTCACTTATCTCCTTTTTCGCCCACGAAATTATAGCAGAAGTTGATTCAATCTCAAAAACATCTCATCTAGATCAGGACAACTGACTGACTCCAACAGTATGTCTAAGGAAAGTTTTGATGGAAGCTTCACAACTTGTCTCTCTTCAGACTCCTCTTCTTCTCTTGTTTCAAGAGTTGATCGCTTGGATTCTATGGTTAGTAAGCTTTACACCCACTCTCGTTTTCGTATGTATCGGTTTTTGGTTTGCACCATCCTGTTTAGTCCATATTATTCAAAATGTAACACCGTACCACCACGTGTAAGATTGTATAGATGAAGGTAGGGAGAACTTGATGATTTTATAGACATTACATTTTTGGAATACCGCACGAATTAGGTACATGCCCAAGTGCCCGACTCACGCTCGGGTTGGTTTATATAAGATTAATAGGTGAGACGGTCTCATAATAAGGTATGAAAGATTTGATTAATGTTTGTACAGACGAAGTATTTGGAGCATAAAAGGCAGAAAGAGCCCGTGCCACTGGACTTAGCTGTGGAGGAGGCCCAATCTAAAGGTTCAATTTTGGACCGAGTTGCTTCTCTGGAAGATAGATTGATTCAGGTATACAAGCGTAGCTAATAAGCTCTGTATAATTTTGTTCTGAATTTATGAACATGAGGTAATGAATAATGATAATGATATTATACATGCAATACAATTGTCTATACAAACCATAGAGATGTAGAACTTTCCACACATTCATAATCTTCCGAGAAACAAGGTTAGCCTATTGGTTAGGAAATTAATCTGGCCGAGGTTATCCCGGCATTGAACCTTATATCTCCACCACCGCAATATTAGCTGCTCCTATGTACCAAACATGCGTAGTCTAATGACACCACATTTTTCAGTTGTGCTCACTCATCGAGTCGAAAAATGCATCTCCATCAAGAAGCTCAGTAACACATCAGAGGTCTGCAGACAAGATTTCCCTTCTTGGGTTAAGAAGAAAGGCATCATCTTTTTCATTATCAAGGTTAAGGCCGTCACATAAAGTGGACAATAACGCATCCGTACCTAGCATGGGCAAGTTCCCGGTACGTAATTGCCCTTTTTTTTCTTTCTTTTTTATAATTTCGATACATAATTTGGCATTACATGATTTACACGAATGTTTAACATGGCAATTTCACCGTACATATCGACAGATATCGTAATTAATTGAAAATGTGACAATGATTTAGTCACAGAAAAGTATGAAAATACGAAAAATCTCGTCGAGTTCAAGTGTAAGAAGTAAAAAAAAAACGACCGTTACTATGAGATGGAGTGGCCGTTCTGATTTGAGTGTTACGTACGCTAATTATCGAGGAATTTAATCCTTGAATTTGGAATTTTCACAACAGGTTACAGAGCAGAAGCAAGACGATCGCAAATCGATGCTGCAAAATGAAACTTCCATAGGCAAAAAGAGCAAGAAGCGTACTACTAACGGAAGATCAGCGAAAAGAGAAGCCCCGTCTGGTCGGCTACGTTTGAAGTTACTAGGCTGCTAACTTTGGAGTGTATATGTACACTTCCCTCCTCCATTAAATGTTTCGTATTTGGTTCAAGTTGCTATTCAAATTAGACGCAAACAACCTTAATAAATGGAGGGAGTATATATACGGAGTATTACACAAGTTCATTCCTCTATAGAAATTTAGGAACCCTAGTGATATTCGTGTTATTTCAAGTTATGCAATAAACAAAACAGTCATGACTCGGGTCTTGTTAATTTCAAGTTTTCGATTATTACAGGCTGGAATAATTAATTTGCACATTAAAGTGACAAAATTAGGGGTTGGGAAGAAGAAGTACAGAAGGCAGAAAAGCCACAAAAAATGTCAAAAGGAAGGAACACTAGCTAGGGTGTAGGACAGTAGGAGACAAGTTGGGTTGAAAGTGGAAAGGAATAATAATTGGTGCTCAAATTCTCAAATTTGATTGGCTCTCATGCCTTCTAATCACACCTAAACCCTTCTCTATTTTCCTTAATCATAATTAATGTTGAATGTCATCATCAAATGCCTAATCAGACAACACAATACATGCCCTGTGCAAAACAGAATTTAACATCTATGGACTTGTAGAGAGACATTTGAACAATAATGTGTGTACTATACTCTTTTTCTTATTTTTACACACAATTTTCCACAACCCAAAGAAGTAATAGAATCTACTAGGCAATAGGATATTTGGAAGTTAATTGACAAGGATTGGAGCATAGGAGGAGTGCTAATAGTGGTGGCTAAGACTCTTAGATCCAGCTTAGCTGGATCCGAACATTGACGCAATTGTCATAATAACTTTATTTCTTTGTAAAAAATATCATTTAATTAAATGTCTAAATAGATGATTGAGCTCCGGCCAATCGATGATCGATCATATTACTAATATGTCCCCACCTGAAACCTATTAGCCTCTCAACTCTCGAAACACTAAAAAAATTCTTCCACACGTGAGATATGTCATCTCTCAAGCGTAAATGACACATGCACGAACTTCAAAGTCATACATATAGACTCAAATTCGAACTCGAGAATTCAAATTCATAGAGACTTTGTTGCTGTTAAAGAACCATCCGAAATACGATACATCCATTTTCGTTCATCGATTTCTCTAAAAAAAAGAAAGTACGTAGAGAGAGACTTTGGGGTGAAGCATGTCCAATAATTATTATACGCAAGACAACCACTAGTTGCTAATAACTCAATCGTATGGTATAGAGATAATGTAGAGATAATAAAATGAAAAGTATGGGAGTGATGAAATGATAGTGAGTAGAAAATGTGAGTCATGCGGTCGCAACCCATACTACACACGCAAAAGCAATGACTGAGTGATAAACTTGTGACGCTCACGGCAAGTGTGAAGTACAGTATACTTTATGATGCATGGTATCGAGACTTCTACTGGTCCAAAATACACCTAAACTACTATAATTAGTATAATAACGTACTAATTTTTTTTTAGTTATTTCCTAATCAGGAGTATTCATCTCTATAATCTTTCTTCTTTCGGTATGTCATTGCGTTAGGGTGCAAATTAATTGCCCTAGGTTGAGGAATTTTCAATGCCCTAACAAAAAAAATACTCCATGTATGCATCTATACGCATGGTATCAACGATATCGATATACCAATCTTGACTCTGTCATTTGGCCTTGTAATTTTAGGTTCAGACGACTTCATTTTATTGGTAAGTGCAGTCGTACTTGGGAAGAATTGTTGACTAAGTTCCGGTCGTGATTGAACTGATTAGATAGATTGTGTAACTCTAATTACCTTAAGAAAATAAAATCATTATTGAAGTGATGAAGAAACTTTAGTTCTACACAGGGCCGGCTATTAGCCCGTGCAGGCGGTGCCGGCGCACAGGGCCCCTCAGTCTCAAGGGCCCGTTAAATAATTTTC
>JBBYHQ010332092.1:0-14062 GCA_038382645.1 Spergularia azorica
TAAGAAACCGGACTCTCTAATATCACTCGGTCGTTGTGAGAGCTCAAAAAAAGCCTCAAATAATAATATATATTGATAATGATAATATAATATTCAGATTAAGATTATTCTTTGTAAGACACTCCCAAAACTAAATTTCCGGCAAAAAAAGGTCAAGTTCCCGGCATTGACTACTCAGAACTCATGACTTCTTATCGGTTCAGACTTCTGAATAACTCGAGGCTCTAAACATAAACATGGTACATGATATTCGGCCCAAAAATCTTATCATGCAAGCTAATGAACCATTGGGGTTGAGCCCGATCTTTGGGCCGAAGAAGAAGGTTGGCCCAATTGACCCAACACCCGTTTTCATGCAGATGATTGCAGATTTGCAGACCCCCTCTATTCGCCTATAAACACATTACTTTCTATTTAAGGGTGTTCATCTTTAAAATTTTTACTTAAATTTTTATTTTATTTGTACATATAGAGACCAAAACACCCTTACATGTTTATCAAAAATGCATGTGGGACATACTCTTATGTGTAATTTTACACTAAGTGGACCCTAAATCTTATTCTTTATTCTATTTTTCTTAAAAAGTGTGTTCCGTCCCTATGCGTTTTATTGGCGAATGGAGGGAATAATTTAGAACTAGAAAAGTTGACAAATTTGGGCGCAAATTGTAAAATTTCCCGCGAAAGTATGAACCTGAAATTTGAAAGAACCAACAGAAAAAAACGAGGATTTGAAGTTGATCAGAAAAGTGTAATTAATGATAGTCCTGGTTGCAGTATGAATTTGTTTTGCGAAGACATATTAATGGTAGTCACAATATTAATGAAACACCCTTCTGCCACTCTATTTATTACATCCTCTATTTTCTTACCTTAACATCTCCACATTCAAATTTAATTTTACCATGCACATACATAAGCACCTTGTTCGAATTTTATATAGTTTCTTGATATATAAGCACTTGATTGATTGAGTTCACACGGGACAATGGTGAATCTAGAAAGTAAAAAATGGAGGGTCAAAACCATCAAGTAGAGGAAGAAAAGTTTATTCTTATATCATGGGATCGGAGTAGCAGATACAAGAGAACATTTTTTCGGTTGTAATAAGGATCAAATTACATCAAAATATTAGTCCATGACCATATATGAAGCAAAAAATTTGAAGGCCCCCAATTTTAAAGGGGTCATTCGACTGCCGATAACATATTTTATATTCGACAGAGTCTATTTAGAATCGACTGATTAATTTGATTTGAGATTATCGTACGAATTACAAAATGCTGCTATTAAAAACTATAGAAGTATTAGAAAATCGTCGATTTATATATTTTTATCCGACCCAAAACTGCGAGAATTTGAATGTTTACATTTGAAACGGATAAAGAGCCATATTTATGACATGAGTCAGAGAATCAATGTTTTGTGCAAAGTTGAGTTACAAAAGCGTGAGCATTTGCAACAAAGGGTCTAACCCCTGTGAACCCAATGTTTTTTTTTTTAATTGCACCCGTTTTCATGTGATTCACTTTAGCAAGTGTTAGGTTTCTCTGTGATTTGCTTAAATACCCACCTCTTCTGACTTCTCCTTTATATATTTCTCACCTTTCTTTCTTCTCTTGCTAACTTAAAACTAGCTAGTTCCTTTGTACTTTCTTACACAAAAGTACGTACTTCATTCGGAGGTTACAAAAACTAGAGTGAACTTGAAAGCTTACATAAATTCGAGCTACTTTAAAAGTAACATAATATACTACAGAAAACGAAGATGAAAATGAAGCAGATGACGAGTTCTACGTCCCTGGTTGTTGTTCTTGTTATTCTTCTCGTCTTGCCTAGTATTACTTCTTCAAGACACTTAAGTCGGCCTCGTTATTGTAAGTACTCCATCTATATACTCCCTCCATTTCATTCATTTGTTTACGTTGGAGTTGAGTTCTCTTCACAAAACCTGACCCGATGTAAACAAATGAATAAAATGGAAGGAGTATCTACTTTAGATCACATTGGTTATGTTTTTATGCTTTTTTGATTTCATTTCCCCACATATTACAAAATAACAACATTAATAATGAGGAAAAAGTAAGGTCTAATTTGAATTTCTCTAAAATATTATTCTAACTAAATGTTAATAAAATAGAAACTAGAACGTAGAGAGCTTGTACAAGATAGTAAAAAACACACTTGATTAGCTTTGCGTAATATGTGCTGGTTATGCATGCAAAATATGGAGTCCTACGTACAAGATGCAGGGCTGAAATATATGTTATAAATGCTTGCATGCAAAATTTCTGCAACTTTTATATGATGGACATCGTACAATAATCAATAAATTTACCCCCGAAATGTCATTTTCTTAGGTTCTTTTTAAACATATCTTAATGAATTTTTTTAATGTGATTGTTAGCTCCTAATCACACAACTTAATTTATTAATGTTTTTCTTAATTAAAATTTCTCAGATCGAAGCCCTCACAGACTAGTACAACCAAGAATGAGAGGCAACATTATGAGTAATCCGAGAGGTAGTAGTAGACCCGTAACAAAGCCCAAGGTTTCGGGATCGGGACCAGACACGGTCGAGATCGCGGGTTCGAGCTTGCCAGACTGCTCTCACGCTTGCGGATCATGTTCACCATGTAGGCTAGTTATGGTTAGCTTTGTGTGTGCCTCACTTGAAGAAGCTGAGACTTGTCCTATGGCTTATAAATGCATGTGTAACAATAAGTCTTATCCTGTTCCATAAGTTCATAGTTAATTAGTTGATGATCAAGTAAAACCTAGGGTTAAAATCGAACTATTGTTAACTATTTTATTTCTACATAACATAGTAGCAATTTAATTTAATCTGTTCATCTTTCATGTATTTTAGGTCCTGGTTATTTGTGTCTATGATCACTTGATCATCCAAAGTCATCATAGCTACATTTCACAATAACTACAAAAACAACATATAAGGGTAAGACCGTGTACATCCAACTCCGATTCCCTTACCACAGGAATCAGGAAGGATCGGAACTTTTGAGACATTAGGCTATAGTAATTCTGATCGGCCAACGGACAATAGATCAGAAACAAGTAAATTCCATAGAAATGAATAAACAAAAATCTCTCGCATTAAGATCTGCATCAACTTGCTCAAAAATGCTGAATGATACAGTATAACTATAACATCAATATACAACGCATCGCATAGAAGCAACATTAGGTAGCATGTTTATAAATGTCTATAGCTTACAAGAACCTTTTCCAAGGTGCTAATGAAGGCTGATCTAATGCTTAAGCGCTGTCAGCTATAGCTACTGTTGATGACAGGCGCCGATTGACAGTACAGGCCAGTCATAAGCTCATGAGGGTCTTGAGCTAAGAGAGTCTGGGTTTTCTGACTGAACCATGCATAATACTTCAGATCTTCAGTATTACAGTAACATTACCCCTGGCGAAGTCTGAGAGGTTGGATTCACGCAACCTTAACCATATGCTGAAAGCTATTCCAAGATGACCAGATCAAAAACTTGAGTCGAGAATTGCACTTACCAACTGAAACTTCAGGTTGCAAGAGTAATTCGTCAACTCAATCGGAATAACTAATCATCTTCTAGTTTGGCTCAAAAGCGCACTTGATCAGTTGACTTGGGTATGAATCAGAGTGGCAGACACACAATAGCTCATTACACATCGGCACATCGTACAAATCAAGTGATCCACTAGATGATGGTGGCTATGAACATCTTTGAGAAACATTTAGAGAACCAGATGATTACTCTTTGTTGATCAGTCGGTGAACGGCAGTGAGTCCATACACAGGTGCACCAGCTTTCGTTGGTACTGTCCATAAAGCTCATCAGCAGCAATTACTTCCTCATTTTCTGGGTTCAAATCAGGCAAGAAGAGAAATCGGTCTTTATTTGATGATTCAGGCCCTTGTTCAACATCCTCCATGTTAGAAAAGATGTCACCATGGGTTTCTCGACAGGCAACAATGAACATGGCTGCTGTGTCAGGCTGCTGTGCTTCACGCAGTGCAGTCAAAGCTTCTCGAAATGCACCAGCTGCCACATACAATATCAGAGCCCTGCAGCGTAGAACAGTAATACATGAATTATGACAGCTAATGCAAAGATGGCACAAAAGAAACTTCAAGTACTGAACCCATCATACCTCCAGAGGTTGTGCTCATTGCGAAGTACATGGTCCGCCCACCTTTGCAGCACCCTAGTCCACCATACAGAAAAAAAAAAAAACATGTTATGAAGATCACACTGATGACTGACCTTGGCAGAATCCAGAAGGAGGGATGGTCTCTTCAGGTTGTCCTAAATCATTACATGATACTGAAATTTGTGTGTGAAAAACATGAGCAATCCCTAAGTTTCTTGAATAACTAGAAAACTTTTACAATATTTATTTTCTCATTGACTATATAAATACAATATAAGCAGGAATGGCCTGACAGGAAACAAGTGCATTGCAAGAAGCAATAAACAAGTTACAGTAAAATGAGATAGGAATAGGACTGACCTTGAGTAATCAGAACCCTTCAAATGCGTTGCAGCTAAAGTTGCAGCATCTGTCCAGCATCCAGCATCTTGTAACTGAAATCAGGACTAACCACTTAGCATGAAAAAGTAACATCAACAAACAATCACATGCATTCCAGCTTCTCGTTCAAAATCTTTTTTTCATTTGCTTTACTAACCTTTTTTTTCTTTTCTTTATTTATTTTTATTTTAATTTTTTGGGTTGGGAGGTGGGGTTGAAGAACCGACCTGAGAACAAGCTTCCTGATGCCTTCCAACAGCACAAAGAAGATGAGTGCCGGACAATGACTTGTCTGTTCTTACCATATTGGCTGCAACAACCTACATAACATGGTTATAATTAATAGAATAGCGCATATGCCATAAGAAAACGTACACTCATTCAAATGGTGATGCATTCTTACCTTAACGGCAAGTTCAAGAAGAGATTTGGACACAGCAGAAGCAAGAGCAACCGCACGTAGGGCATTTGCATAGAAGTAATGGCTTTCAGGAGAGGTGGATAGTAATAAACTCACAGCAGCTTCTAAGTTTCCGACTGAGACTAGACTGTCAATACATACAATAGTCAAAAGATGCCACTACCAAAGATGCCATACTCGATATTATTATATACTAAATGATGATGATAATGTGACAAAGCAGAGGTATTGTTTTAGGTTTTGACATAAATTCTGAAGCTAGAATATAATCATGTAGAAGCAAATTCTGAAAACATACATAAAGACATCAGAGCTTGATAACACGAGTATCCAGACACAGGTGAAGAGCTACCTAAGGCTTTGATCACAAAAAGGGGAATGTTGATTGTCACGATGTTTAATGGAGGCAAGCCAAAATTAGTAATAAGCGCACAAACAGTTAAAATGATAATGTGCCGCTTCGTGGTCAAGCGTACTAAGCACACTAAATCTCAATGGAACATACTCATGTACACGGTTCTGGATTGCATCTTCTCCTTCCAACTTTTCATGCCAAAGTATACGCTCATTAGCGGTCTCCCACAATTCTTCTTGCTCAAAAGCCATGAGTCTAAGTTGTCCTGGACTCTGCCAACAGGTTAATACTTATGATGAGATTCAGTTGATACAAGCAGCATCTCCAGCAATTATACAGAAAAAAACTACGTATGAGCAGTCTTTTATTTACTGAAAAGTGAAAACAAAGAAAGATTTGACGTACCAAAGAGTCTCTTCTGTCAGAGCCAGGCAATGCTTTTCCGCCCGACGTTATTCTAGTGAGCAGCGCAGCTTCATCAATTTGTGCATCCGGTTCTAAAGCAGACTTTTTCTGAGGCATTTTACTACGAGACTTATTTATCAAGTGGTTAAGTGCACGAGGCAGCTGTAGCCAAAAAAGTCCTTCAGATGTTTCACCAAAGATTGTAGCAGCAAAGGCAAGTCTCACAGCAGAACCTTTGTTCATCACTTTAGCATAGAGTCTTGCTCTTTCATCATCAAGAATGCATCCTAGAAAGAAGAATGTATAATAATAACTAAACATGATCCTAATCCTATACAATTAAGTAAAATGGCATAGTCATGGGGCAGGCAGCAGTACCTTCGTGACGATAAGGTTCCAATACTTTCAGAAGCATTTCTGGAACAGCAACATCACCAACGGGTAGAGTTTCAATAATGTAACTGCGCAGATCTCCAGCTGATTTTGGAGTTCCTGGAATATGGTGGGGCCTTTTATCAATCATTATACTGCTTGTGTTGAACCAAGATGGTTTCACACCCAATTGCAGAATCATTCGCAATGCCTGAAGCAATCATAAAAATAGACAATTAATCTCCACTGCTGACAGATGTTAGTCCAAGTTTCTGTTCACCGCTTCTCTGGTCCTATACATATAACTCCATTTCAAATGGTATAATAGTTATAATGATGGTTTTTTTTTTCTATGGAGAGAATACCATTTCACTTAGAAAGAAAAAGTCGCAGTAAAGCAATGGGTCAAAATCAATTATACAGGGATTTTGAGTCCGGTATAGTTCTATAGATTACATGCAAAGCATTGCTGTGCTGACATACCCACAAGAGGCGGTGTCAAGAATTCTGGGGGGGGGGGGGTGAGGGGGCAGGAGGGTGCAGACAAAATAGATAGCATAACCAAGCACATTTGTCTTCCCAACATATATGAAACAAAAAGCATGCTGTATGTATTGTTACAGCCATTAAATGACAATGTAACCAGCACAAAAGCAGAAAATAATAGATGGTGTGACCATGATCAGAGTTTAGACTCTAGAAAGTACAAGGGAAACTTACCAGGGCATGTGGAGTGGGAAGTAGAATGGGAGCACACAGTGGCATCGATCGAAATCTTTCCCTAACTGCGCCATATTGAGCTCCATATGCAATTTTTTGGTCATTTCTGCTAGAGGCCAAAAAGGGATATAAAGTAAGAGAGCTTAACGAAAGCAGGCTAATGAAAAACACACAAAGAAGACAAAGCAGCAATTGAGAAGCTCTACACGAAATCATGGCTGCATCAGCTAAGGATCAGATCCATTTTATCTTATCTTCATAGAATCTTGAATTCCTGATCGTGAATTAATGATCAATATCATATACTATTTAGGACTCAAATGCCACATGAAAGCTTATATAATATATTTAAGTGATATTAGATATCTTTTAAAATTTCCCTTAAGCCATGAATCTCATCACGATATTATGTTGAACTGGTCAAAGACTTCGAAAGATTTACTGTAAATTTCCCCTGGAATATATAAAGCATAAATAGGTTACAGAGAGTTGCAAAATGATAAACAGGGAAATTGACTTTTAAATGGTACACAGACAAACACAGCAGAAAACTTACAGTGCCACCTCAACAAGACGGAAACTACTATCAGCTCCAGCAATGCACAAGACCAGTGGATCATCTTTGTTAGTTCTCAAATGCAGCCAGTCAAGTTCCAGTACAAGTGTTCCTGGAAACTGGGGTTGGAAAAAGGTATTTCCTAATGGATCTGACGAGTCCTGAAATAAAACCCCATTTAACGATTTTAGGATCCTCCTGTTCTTTCTGAGCAGCTGGTGCAGTAAGAGAATAAAAAAGGACACTTGGAATAACCATTATATATAACTCAGGCTAAAGGATAAAAGAAGCAAACCACTCCATAGCTCCTAAATTTCCCCTTGTTTTCTTATCAAAAAATTATTAAGCACTGAAAATTTGCACAAGAGACAAAAAGGAAGCGCACTCAAAAGTCAAAAAAGATTTGCACAACGCATCTACTTCACTTACAAGGTCATATACAGAGAAAGTGTTGTCATAGAACAGCACAGCTACACGGCCTCTACTTCTGTCTCCAGCTGCAACAGGAGAAAATTTAATCCGCCTTATTCCCTCTCTGTGAGTGTTGAATGAGGAAGAATGGCCGGTGGTAACATCCCACCAACGTATGTTTCCTGATCTGTCCCCCATGACCTAGAAAACAGATATTAAGCCTTCTAAGCAGTAGCACATTTTATCCAAGCTATTACCAAAAAGAATGCAGACATACCACGTGAGGAAGGCGGTAGGCCATGGCCGTAATCAACCCATCAGATGAAACAAATGAAGAAGAAGGCCATTTTGGTCTGGTGACAAACATAAACCGAAACATTTTTTAGGGAAGCTCAAGATCAATAAAATTAAGAGAACGGAGATCTCCATAACAGTTCACTTCTTTCTAAAGTGGACTTGAAGATGTTAAAAATAGGCTTGTGTGCCTTTCACCTTTATCTAATGACTAATTTTGAATTATTTCCTCTGAAGTGTGAAGGCATTGATGGCCACTTGGCCAGAGTCTGAAAATTACATTTCTTAGCAACAAAAACGACTAAACAAGGAAGCTCCCCAGAAAAGAATAGGGGTCATAACACCCTTTTACTAGAGGTACCGGGTTGAAAAGAACTCAAGTCTGCTTGACCAGAACAGCATTGTTAACACATTGAACAACAGTGATACCATGTAAAGGATCGTTACAGGAGAGCATTTTTAAAAACTACTAAGCATTTAGAAAGGGGAGGGGGTGGAGGAGAGAAGATTTAGTTACGTAGCCTAATTCACTGCTATGATAAGATACAGTAATTTAAGCCCCAACCCATTGTCAAGAATTTCGATTTCTTCAAAATAAGAATTTCCATCATTGAGGATCGACAAGATAAAGCAAGTCTGAGATCAGAGATTTGTTTCTAATCAACAAATGATGAAGTTTGATACATCATACTTTTTTTATGGCTGATATGTCATACTTAATTGAACATACATCAGCATCAGTCAATCATGAAGCCCGATCAGTGTAGTAAATTACCTGAAATCTTTGATTCTTCTACCTTGGACCTCGAAAACACCAAGTGCACCATTGACCAATGCGAAAGCAAAACTCTCAGAGCTCTCATCCTGAGATCCCTCAGAACTCACTGGTTCTGCATACAAAAGTTGCTTTCATGCATAAGCCTGGATGCTGGAGTGACAAAAATATGCTAAATGTAAATTATGCAAAGAAAGCTCACTAGACTCTTGTGGGGTCTCGTTTCTTGGTGATGATGGTGCAACTGCAACACCAACTATACGATCCTTCAAGGATGAGGATTGCCTGGTAGGTGGAGACGGTCGAGGGACTGTTGGAAGTGTCCACTCCAAGACTGTAAATGGAAGTGCCAGTGATCTAAGCTATAATAAAGAAGTAGATGTTATAAGAGTATAGCTCTACTGAAACAAAACATGAATTCTCTACAATGCTAAACCAAACAAGCGTGCAGATACTAATGTAATATTATGACACACGTTAATATCAATGTAATTTTATGATGTCACAAATAGTGAACAACAAAATCAAAGTACAACACTGTATAAGTTTCCAACAGCTGACCATAATTGGGGTCTTCGTCATCGCCCACACCTCTACAGGAGCATCACGGAACAAGATCAGCAGATATCTGCATATTTCGTCCAATATGATAGCCATTAAGTTAAATTTATCTTCAATAGAAATCTTCACATGTAAAAGGTACTGGTACCAAGATATAAGCTTTATTAAAAAAAGAAACAATTAGGCATCAGATGTGCATCTTGTTCAACAGAGGGCAAAGAAACAGCACAAACAACTAAAAATCTACTCTATCAAGCTAAGTGGACGGGGATGAGAGGAGAAGCAACAAATGAATACATCGACTACCTACCAAAGAGATTTTTTTTTTTTTTTAAAGTTGCCACTCAGACCTATTCTTCTTGCCAACAAACTTCTCTTCAAATTCTCGAATATAAAGTGGGCCTTAGACATTCAGGTTAGAGTTAGACAACATACATATATAACTTATATATTGTCATCACATTCAGTGTGTGCTGTTGCATCTATCAGTTGTCATTCCCCCCCCCCTCTTTAATATTACAGTATTACACAATCATACTCAGATGAGTCAGATCACTGAAGAGTGCCTCTCCTGGACCATAGTTAAAAGGGCCTTATGTTGTCACAAATCATACTCTAGGCATCAACATGGTGTAGAGAACACCGTCAGAAGTCTAACATATGCAAAAAAGCATGTGCATAAGGCTCTAGAAATGCTTAAACAGCCTAAGGACTCAATCTAATTAATATGACATGTGCTCCAGGCATCAAGCACAGAAATCAAATCAAGATCAGAGACCTTGGCCAGATATATTCTCATTCCTTTTTCTTGATAAGATTACAGAATAATTTAAACTAAAACCAATTGTTATAGTGGAAATTAATTAAAACAGTTGGCTTTTCAGAAAAATGTAAATTGCAGACAGAAAGTAGAAATGGAGTTGATCCGTGAAAAACTGAACTGATATGAAGGTTCAGACTAACCTTCCAGAAGAGGAAGCTCTGAGAGCTCGTATAGGTGCCCTTTCTGGCTTCTGAAGAACCCGGAAAGTTCGATTGAAACCACTTCTAACACATGTCACCATGAGCCTGTTAATGTAGCCTCCAGATTTTTCATTTGCCTGTCAACAACCAAACAGATATACTAAATATCAACCACGGTGATAACTCATACAACCTTGAAGATCAGGGTAAGCAGCAATCCAAGCCTATCAGATACTCCAATCCACCTAAGAGAAAAAGTCAAGTCTAAGACCTGATGAACAAAATACAAATTATAGTAAATTTACCTGTGTGTAAGAAAAAGACACCAGCCGAGAATTTCCAAGCCATCTTAATCCCCGGACAACCCCATTATGAACAGAAAAACAGGCTGCAATCGCGTTCGCGGAAACATCAATTATCTCAATAGTGCCACTCTGGGTGCCCAAAGCAACCAGTGGAACGGCCACAGCTGGATGGTTCCCACCACCTTCAGACAGAAAAAAAAAAAAAAACACAAGAACTAAATTGCCAGGATTCCCAATAATATGATTCAATCAAATGTAGGAAATTAATATCAGAATTGAAACTGACGGGCCAAAGTAGCTGTTACAGAAGGGGATGGCACAGCAAGCGTAGTCACCGTTGATGAAAGAAGATGCAGCTGTCCTACTAAGATAATCTGCAACGCGAACAATATGTGAGAGTCCAAGTAAAACAAAAAGAGCTTCAAATCTTAGGACAACAAGCCGAGGAATGGTACCATTATGAATTATAGTTACTTCAAAAGATACCGGTAATAGGTGAAAGAGAGATCAGCGAAAAGAGGAACATATTTCAAAGAAAAAACTTTGACCAACCTTAGACAAAATGTTCTGAGGAAGAACATTGAAATTAGATGAACGCTCTCTTCCTTTCAAGCGTTCAGGTTGTTGCGCAGTTACAGATCCCTCAGGGCTGTTGTTATCAGAATTAGCATCCGACATTTGTTGTCCACTATCATTCACTACTGCTTTTATCTTTGACTTGTCTTTCAAAGTCTCCTCAGGTTCTTCAGTAGTTAGCAGCCAGTTCCAAACTTTTCCATCATCAGAAATGGAGATCAAATGAGTCTTCGAGGCCGGAAGTGACTCATCACAGAAATCAAAAGGATTATCATAATCCTCATCACTAAAAGTGGTATGAGGGACATCAGAGTAAATTTTGTTAACATCTTGAAGAGCACAATCAGACTGGCAGATAACGGCGGCAAGAATCGAGGGAGAAGGAACATAGGTCCCAACTGAGGGGATCAATTCTTGTGTGGCACACATTGTATATGCCTGTTCACCCCTGGAACACACATACTATATAAGAATTCCATTCCACATCCCGATGGAAAGAGCAAAGGAAACAACTATGCATAGATAGTATACATTTTTTCGATTTGTTTACTTTTTTTTCCCTCCTTTTAACTATACTCAGAAAGTTATGTCCTAGTGGATCTGTGATTGCCTATTAAGCAAAGTACGCAATTACTGTTTTCAAGTTCCAACTGGTGTGCAAACTGGCTACATAATCCCCCTCTTTCGTCCCAAATAGAGGGGGCTATGGTGTAATTTACTGGAGAGCTAGTGTAAGGCAATCAAGTTGGCAGCTTTTGCAAGTGAAGGCTAAGCTTGATTACTACGTTCAATAAGATATAAGGGCATCCTAAGTTGAAAGTTCGAACTTCAATACGATTTCAACTCCATGTATGCAAAATTTTATCCCACCTACTCGTACATTGTAAATATAACATCACAAGTTCGCCGCAATTGCAATCATTCAAGCTAATTCCGACAACATCATAACTAATACATCAAATTTCGAAACACAAACAACAGCAATCAATCACCATACCATACTATACTAATCAGTCACAATTCAACAATGATCAGAGCTAAGGAAGCAAGCAAGCAGTAACTTACTCGCGACGCTTCCAAGTGCTAAGCTTGCCATCAAGATGCACAGAGTACAACAACTCACTATTAGGATCCGGCAACACATCAAGGAACTTGCCTCCCCTCGGCAAGCTCGCCGCGAACAATGCCGTCTCATATTGCAAATCATACACCACCAGCTCCCTCGGAAAGCAGGCAAATAGCACGTGCCGCCACTCCGGCGAGAACGCGCATTTCGCCGGATAATTCGGAAATGTTGCCGACGCTGGCGCCAAAGTACTCGTTCCTCCCAAATCTCTCTCCAATTTCCCTAATTCCGAGCTATCCGTCCGAATTTGAAGCTCCTGTAATACGACGTCGTCTTCCGATTCTTCGCCGGAAACCCTAACGGAGAGGAGGAGGCCTTTTAATCCTAATACGACGAAATGCCGGTGGTCGTACGGGTCGCGGCTGATACAAGAGAGGAAATCCGACGACGATACGGCGTCGTATTTCAGGAAACATTTTCCGGTGGTGGCGGAGTAGAGCGAGAGGAGGTGTGGCCCACAGATGGCGGCGAGGATCCACGTGTCGCGGCCCGATTGGATCCAGCAGAGGACTTGAACACCGAGTTTAGGGTCCGAGTCGAACCAGAGTACGACGGAGCGAGTTCGGAGGTCGACGAGCGAAATCCTGCCTTGCCGATCACCGACGGCGAGGTAGAGGTGCGGCGAGGAGAGAGAAAGATTGTGGTCGTCAGTGGTGGAGGAGAGGATGTCGACGTGGCGGAGAGAGTACGGGGACCACCGCACGGAGGTGACGAACGGGGAGAGTGATGCGGTGGAGGAGCTTGATGAGGCAGAGGGAGGGGAGAGAGGAATGACGGTGACGAGTTGCATGGATCGGGTGTCGACGATTGAGATTGAGCTGCCGGTAGCGTAAGCGAGAAGACCGGTGGCGGAAACGTCGGCGGCTCCACCGTTGCTGCGGCCGGGTGGGCCAGGGAGCATTGACTCCCATTTGGAGTCGAGCGGTGACGGTGGTCGGGAGATCATCGCCATTGTTTTTTAATTTATTTTTTTAAATTCGTTTTTAAGACATTTTTAAGAGGGAAGTTTAAAAGGTTGGATTTGTCATTGACGCAAACATCTTAAGCCCATCTTTGGTCTTCTCGGGTGCATCGACTCAACTTGACTCGACTCGTTGGATAATAATGTAAATGAATTTTGTTTAAGAAAGAGAAAGATTAAGGTGTCAAAAACATGATTTGTGGTTTCAGTTTCCCTGTATTCAAATTGCATCTTAGAATTATACATGAGGTTTCATGTGAAAAGACGTTTAAACCAGATTAGATATTCTCGAAAAACTATCAAGTATCCTTGGCTAGTTACTCTTTTACCCTCAAAGAGAATACAACCGTAAGAGTGGATCAAAGGTGATTTATACCCTACCTCCAACGGAAAACCGGGTTTCGAAATCGATAGATAAGTTGTATCAAATACAATTGTTAGCTCTCTATCGCAGTTCTCCGAGATATACAAGATAATGTCGGGATTAGCAACCCTCGCAATAAATGTTCCTACCCCGAAGGAGACGGACTGGACCAATTGTCGTGTGGGTAGTAATCCAAAAGAGCCCCCCCTGCCCTGCCCTCTCGTTCTCTCACACTCCCCCTGTTCTCTCACTTTCCCCCACTCTCCCCACCCTCATACTTAGGGGTGAGCACGAGCGGGTACCCGCTCTAGAGTCATGGACCCGGACCCGGACCCGTTGCCAACGGGTCCTAAAAA
>JBBYHQ010332119.1:0-14050 GCA_038382645.1 Spergularia azorica
AACGGGTCACATCTGGTCGGTTAAATTTTTTAGAGTCCTAATATTTTGCGTTAAGTATATGAGTAATAAAATAGAGTGATAACCAAATTCATATAACAACCCGTGCAATTTTGCATGTGCTAATAAACTAGTTATATCATGGATAGTGAACCCGTGTGTTTTCTATAAAAGGCATGCAGGATTGGGTGATTGATCCCTTGTGCCGAGCCTAATAAACAGTATTTGTACACGACAATGTCATAGGTTTTTATCTTTACGCATAACATTATTCTTGGTCACTATTTCCCGTATGAACCCGTCGTATTGATAATTTCGTAATTATGAGCTACTATCAAAATTTAAAGTTACCTTATTTGTAGTAATGCGTGAGCGATTCTAAGAACGCTCATCCTTTAATTTACATCTCATAATAGTATAATACGAACTTTTTCATATGCCTAAGCTAATGCGCGTAGTAGACCAGGGGACTATGGGAGCACTCATTCGAAACATATATATGAACATGATCTCTATTAAAAAGTTTAGATATTTTGTTCAAACAATAGGCTTTACACTAAATGTCCGTACTCTTTATATCCTTTGTAATTGTAAACGTTTGACTTTAGATTAAAAAAAAAACAACTAGGTATACGCAATCAAGAAACTTACTTTTTCCTTTAAGGTGGACAAAGCTTTCATATTGTATCTCTTCATTTATAAGTAACTTTTTAATTGGGACCCCTATAATTTGGAAGTATGAAGTTTTTTATTTTTGCAAATTGAGAGATAATACTAGTAGTACTACACCATAAATAAGGGCAGGTAGAAACTTTAAATGCATCAAAACTATGGAGTTAGTACTCTAGTACTGAGTTAAGCATCAAAATAGTGTCTCAACTTTCCCAAAAATCAGAAAATGGTGTCTGCCAACTTTTATACACCAATTTGGTGTCTCCATCCCCCTTTCCGTCATATATGCTGTTAGGTTAGTTTTTTTTTGGCAAAATTCAACTCTTTTTCTCTTTCCTCTCTCTCTTCTACTGTGCCCCTCTCTCCTCTATCTCATGTATTCATCACCACCACCACCACCACCACCACCACATCATAATTATCTCCATCTCAATCTCCAACTGATACATGTTATTAAAAACAAGCCTACCTTCTAATTTTTTCTCTAAATTTCTCAAACCTCTTCGGTAATTAAGCCATGGTTTTGGTGATTCGGGACTTCATTTGATCTCGTCGCCGGCGAAGGTGGTACTGGGTGGTGGAGATGGCGGTGATTTTGATGATCAAGTTGCCACACGACAAGATAATTCGTGAGTATTCCCTTTTCTCACCAAGGTAATGTCGACACAATTCTTACCCTCTTGATATTCTCCTTCCTCAATTTCCCCCCTTTCTACTTGTAATTAGACAATGAAATTATACCCACAAATCCCCATTCTCCAATTTTTCTCACAACAACTGCCAAAATCTCTATTTCCTCCCCACACAAAAAAAAAAAAAGTTGTTCATCATCGATGAAGACCACCAAAATCCGATTATCATCGATTTTTTTTTTGTCTTAAATCAATTTTTCGTTCAAGTATAATCGAACGGAATTGGGTATGGGTTGGGGATTTTCTGGGTTTGATTTGGGGATTTTTATGGGATTGATTTGTGGATTTTTCTGGGATTGATTAGGGATTTTTCTGGGTTTATTGGGGATTTTTCTGGGTTTGAATGGGGACTTTTATGGATTTGATTTGGGGATTTTTATAGGTTTGATTTGGGGATTTTCTGGGTTTAATTTGGCGAGTGTTTTTTTCTGGGTTGGGAGTTGGGACTTGCTGGGAGATGGAGGAGAGGGAGAAAGGATAGAGTTAGAGAGGAGAGAGAAAAAAAAAGATGCATTGTTAACGGAAAATTGGATGGAAGTGGATGGAGACACCAAATTGGTGTATAAAAGTTGATAGACACCATTTTCTGATTTTTGGGAAAGTTGAGACACCATTATGGTGCCTAACTCCTTACGAAGTTATGAGCATAATAATTCGGGAATCATCGTATTAAACGGTGTCGTAACACTTCCCTTTGTTTCCAAGACATTCCATTCCAAAACCGTGTCTCCCTCTTGCTTCTCCAGGAAGACTCCTCTGCTTTCTTCTCACATTTTCCCTCTCTCCTATTAATTGATGAAACTTGACAGACTTATCAGCTTCACCGACGCACCGATTACTCGATAATTATCTCCCAATCACCCGGAATTCTAATTAATAATTAATACGGAGTAATTAATTACTTCATTTCAAAGCAAATCATACCGGAAAAAATGGCGGCAATTCAAGCTGCTTCAATGGCGTGTAGAGTAATTGGAGACAGAAACCTCGGATTTTTCAATTTAATGGCGAACCAAATTTGCGCCAGTGCAATTTTCATCAACGCGCACAAATTCAAAAGAAGTGGAAATTCCGGCGGTGGAGGTGGTATTAGGGTTCGCAAGGCCGGCGGTGTTCGGGCGGCGGTACGGTGTCGGTACAGCTCGTTTAGTGACGGCGACAGTGTTGCCGGCAATTCTAGTGGCGGCGGCGGCGACACCGATTTTGTTAACACTTCTGTACTTGACGCTGGTATATGCCACACTTTTTTTTTTTTTTTTTGGCAATTGTGTTTTTATTTTTTGCTGTGGACAACCTTTTAGATTTTGACTATGATGCACTTGTTGTTAAATAGTACTAGTAGTAGTAGTAGTACATTTTCGGATGCACGTCAACCAAAAGCCTAAGCTGATAATTCGAGCCTAGTAATAGAAATTTAAACTAAGTTGATAGTTTTAGCCTACTAAAAGTAGAAAATTTACTAGTGGGTAAACCTTCCACTTAGGGTGCAGAGCAAGGGAAGGAAATTAGATGATGAAATTATATATTTGGTTATGGGGTGTGATGATGTGTGTTACTCTGCACTAAATTGGTGTGGTATGATATATGATATGGGACGCGTGATAGATGTTAGTTTCCTTACCGATGATTTAATATGCATTACGAGGGGAGTAGCCGATCCGATCCTAGCAGATATTCGTATTGGCCATTCTGTTGCTTCTTTTGCATTGTCTATCTGTTGTGTTCAAATGGTATGGAGGGTGCATTGCAGGCATCTTAAAATGTGGTTTATCTGAATTGTGATTGTTGTTCTTCTGTACTTTTGGTTTTCGACCTGTCACGCTATTATAAACCGAGTTTTTTTTATTCTGTCGGAAGGTTGAGCAGGGAATTAGCGTTTGCTTGATGGTGTGTTGTTTTCTACTAAAGTGATTATGCTCAATATAAAAGCCTAGATCTTCTGTCAGTATGGATTGCTTTTGTAATAAGTTGCCAATTCCCAAAATGTTCACTTCTATTGAAAGTATTGTGTCTGTTAAATTGATTCACTTGAGTTGGCTATTGATAAGTTGCTGTTCAAGATGTCTCTTCAAGGATTACATCTCTGAAAGAATTGTGCATTCCGAGTATATTGTGGATTGTGATTTGCTGTGTAGTGTATTCTTATTTTGTTTCATCTGTTGAACACCCCCCCCCCCCTCACCGGCCACCCCCATCCAAAAAAGTAATAAATCCGCTGGGGGGAAAAGTTCAGTACAGTCTTGGTTCCTTCTTATTGTCAATGCTTTTGCTCCTAGGATGATCCTGAAGGTGGTCCAATGAACATTCTGATTGCAAATTGGGGATGTTTAGGATGACTTTAGGGTGTGTGCCATATCCATGTTCAACTTTTAGTTTGAACATTGCATGTCCTTGTCAAATTCAAGCCACCTAATAGTTTGGTTTCATGAGAACTATTTGATTCTGGAATTAAGATTATTCGACCTCTGAAAATGAAGGATTTTTAAGAAAATTGGAGACGACTGTGACCTATCTTTGTAAAGGCAAACTTGGTGAATAAGGTTGCAAGTGATGCTCAACATCGTTAGTTTTGTGAATCTCATGTAAGACAGTGCTGTCTGTCTTTCATATCTTTAGGTTCCGAACTTTGCAGCTACTGCCAGGTGTTTAGTGTTGATCTCCTGGGCTTAAATTGCCTCCCATCTATAATTGATTTGTGTTTATGCTGCAAGTTTTGACTTTGCATAACTGGTTGGAGAGCTAGTCTTTGCTCTTACCTTTATGAGGAAAGTTAACTAACTGCTTCTGTGTCTAGTTGAGGTGAAAAATGGATCCGATGGGTTCTTGATAAAAATGAGGGATGGGAGATACTTAAGATGTGTATATAATCATCCCAAAGGGGGTTATCCGCCTGATTATATCCCACACCCTGCCATTGTACTGAAGTTAGAAGATGGAAGCGGAATTCTACTCCCTATTATTGTCTGTAAGTGAATTCTTCTGTGTTATTCAAAATGAGTTAGACACCTTAGTTTACATTTGGTAATGTTGAACTTTATAACTCTATTTTCAGTGGAGATGCCAAGTGCTTTGTTGATGGCTGAACTTCACAAAGTTGTGATGGTACCTGAACTTTTACCTCTTTTCACTCGCCCTCCAATTCTCGATCTAACTTCTTATATTTTGTCGTATTCTTATGTTGATATATCGTGTTTCTGACAAATTTCCATACGCTTCCTAGGCTAGACCAACCGTATATCAGATTGTGAAGGAAATGATAGAAAAAATGGGATACCTGGTAATGTATACCCCGAAATCCTCCCCCCTGGAAGTTTTACAGTATATCTGTTGCTTATTTTTGCTCCATGCATGATTCTGACTCTTCAACTCATTTTGAAATCTTTTATAGGTGAAACATGTTAGAGTTACCAAAAGGGTTCAAGAAGCTTACTTCGCAGAGCTATGTTTAATGAAAGTAATATCTCAAGTTTCAGTTTTTTTTTTCCCTTTGTTGATATAATTGGTCTGTACGACTGTACCCCTAGAGGCCTAGACTTACCAACTTGTTTCTATACCGTTGATAGATTGATGATGAAAAAGAGTGTTTCAGTTTTGATCTGCGGCCCTCTGATGCAATCAACATTGCTGTAAGATGCAAGGTATAGGTGCTTTGTCCTAGTTGTGCTTATCTTAGATTAAGCATGAATAATTTGAAAATTTCTAAAGCTAGCATTATGATGCAACGCGTGCTATGCGGTTACCGATATCAATGTATAATATATTCAGAACTGGTGCTAACTTATTACGTACTCTTAGTTTTATTCGTTATACAATGTAATCTGCTTTGTTAATAGCAGTTAGCACTGCAGTTGGCAGAAGTCAAAATAAACTGTTGGAGTTGTTTAAAAAGTTTTCCAATTAACCTTTCTTGCTGATTCTTGCATTTATCTGACTTATAGGGCTGAGAAACTGATAAGTTCATATGCACCATTATTTGCATAACCTCTCACTGTTTGATATCTTAAATCTAATTTGAGGTAGGCCCCTGTACAAATAAACAAGTCTTTAGCGCATGACGATGGATTGAAAATGGTTGAAACTGTGAATTCGGCATTCAGACCCCCTCTTTCTGATGGATCTATGCTGTCAGGAATGGATAGGTAAATGAAATGGTTTACCAGTCCAAATTATTTACCTTCTTCATTCTTGGTTTTCTATATTGCTCTTGGAGGTAAACATTCTCTGTCAAATCAGGTAGAGTAGCTTCTTTTCACGTATGTTTACTCTGGAGGCAACGTTCTCTTTGCATCATTGTCTATATTGTTGGAGTTTTAACGGTTTATGAGGTTGTTTACGAAGTTTTTTATTTTATTTTTGTTTAACTAGAAAGTATTTAAAGTGGATTGCAGAATCCTTGCAGAACAGCTCTTTGATTTATGTAATTATTTTTGAGGAATGGGACTTAAGTCACTGAGATATATGATGCAGATCCGATGGGCTGCCCTGTCCTGAAAGTGAAGAATTTGTCCTTCTACGGAACATGTTGATTGCTGCTGTTGAAGAACGCTATCATGATGCAGGTACGCTCTGTTTCATATCTGGCATCTCTTCCCTAGCTTCCCCTGTTGATTGATTATTGCTGACAAAGTGACAACAAACCAGTTTATGTCATCCTCCGACATGCCAGTTTTACATCGGCCTTGTTTGTTGTTTAGAATATGTGCACCCTTAAGTGAATAATAGTTGTTTGGAACAAACAAAATGAAGAGCCTGGTTAAAAATAGTTTTGCACAGATTAAGGTACGTGCAAAGTGAGGTTAGTTGAAGATGTCGAGTAAAGGGGTTCTGAGTTAAAACCGCAGTTTAAAATGAGGAGGCTGGGCAATTCAGGGTTTTAAGAGAGTCGTAGATGTGTACTCTTTTGTAGTTTCGCCCATAATATCCTTTGCATATTTTTCTGGTCAAATGTACTTTGAAGGAAGAAAGATCTGCACAAGGTGTGAAGATCTGAAGTTCTGCTTCAGCAATTTTGTGTTTAGTAGGAAATTCGTTTGTAGTTAACAGTGGTTGATGTTCTCTGACATTGATGCCTATGTGAATTCATTTTTTTTCGTGACATTCCTGTCAATGTAGCACAATGGAAGGATTTGCTCAAGCAGTTCCGGTCCAGTAAACACAAGTGGACGTGAATTCCTTAGTCAGTTTCCATTATTGTGTATGCACTTGTGGATTGCGTATGCTACTCCAGATGCTGGTTTCCTGCACCAGTAACTTCAGCCTGCAGTCGTGTACGGAAATGATCGTTCGTTTGAAATTCTGCCAGTCCCTCTCGGTAAATATGTAAATAAACGTGTCAAACTTGCACATATGCGATACATGTCTACAAATACCTAGGGTGGTTTTATATATATCCTCACATAGTACAAGAGTAACTGTTTGTATATACTATGCTTTCAAGTTTAAATCCAATGGTTAAGCTGTAGTGCTGTACTGTCACTTTTGTAGCATCTCACTCTCGCCAGAGTTCAGTAGATTCTTTTACTCAGGTGGAGATGAGGCCTAGCTTTTAGATTGTTTTTCTCCGGCTACAAGACAGTAAGCTGTCAATACACCGGCCACCAGCTTATTCTCTCTGAAATCCGTTTCTAGGCACTATTAGTCATTTTTTCCACTGATTATCGATGAAAAAGAACCTGATATAGAGATTTCAGTAGACAAGTGATGCTGGATCTGAAATTTTTTAAAGACATTCCAAATACATCATTCACCCTGTATTCTTCATTCGGAAGAGCGTAAAGAACAGCTAAAATGATGCCGGTGGGGCTAAATTGTTTTGAAGGCGTATGAAAGGCAATCATCTTATATGGCAGGCGAAGTAAAATAAAAACGGGGTTAATAAGTAGAATATGGGGTAAAAGAAATGGTTAACTATCTCCCACTAGGCAAAATTTACCAGGGGGACGCTTTTAAGACTGCTCTTGCAGTCACAAGCTAACACAATGTTAATAAGGGTTCCTATATATGGCACAAACTTTTTACAGCATTTTCCTGAGAATTTTACGACGATGACACCTTCCGATGACGGGATGCAACAATCCGGAAGGAGGAGTTGGGGAGGGGGGAATCATGTGAACTTTTTGCTGTTTTGATGAAGCCATCTGTTATTTTCGCGATATTTACTATTAACATAGCTATAGGTTGGGGGGAGGGGGTAGATGGCCTGGTGAATGTCACAAAACAGCAACTTTTCCTGGATGTTTTTCTGTCAGCAGTGTGTTTTTCTATGACCAGCCAAAGATCTTCTTCTTCTTCTTTTTCTTCTCCATGAAAGCCAAGAGTTCCTCTTGTTTGGACAAGGCATCTTCCAGGGCCTGCAGAGATTCAGAAGGCGAAACAACAGGATATATCAGCAATAAGTTTTTCACACAATTGTGAGTTCAGAGTAGTGGGTGTCCAAAGTCGTCACCTTTTTAGTTGCTGTAAGCTCCTGCTCCAGAGCATCAACGCGAGTTGTAGCAACTTGGAGCATCTCCTCTTTCTCGGTTATAGCATCTGGTTTCACGGCCATTGCCATTAGCTTCTCTTCCATAGCTGCCATGCGTTTCATGACAGTCAAGAATTCAGCATTGGAGATCCCTGGAACAGCTAACTCATTGCCCGGACCTTTTACCGGGTCATAACAGTACATGGGAGCAGAGTAGATAGTAGCATCTGTCAGCTTCTTGGGCATGCTTCGCGTCAACCTGACCATAGTGACTATGCCCATAATAAAGGTCATCAAACCAGCAACAATCTGATTACTGATTCCTTCTGTCTTAAAGCCGTTGTGCATGCCATAGCAGTCAGCAGCTGTGAATCGCAAAAGAACTCCCTATTAGAACCACAAATTATCCCCTCATCCCAACCCCTGATTCTGGCTCATACAGTTGAATTTAGCCTCTAAATGTACTTGACCCATGCTTGATCAGCAAATATTTGATACACGAAACAATAATCATGTTCGGGAAAAAGATACTGCTTAGGGAGTAATCTATTTTGCATATATACAAATAAAGAACAACATAATACACTGTTGTATCAGCTGTAAAGAAAGTTTTAGGCTTTTCTAATTAAAAGGATTAACAAGGGATAGCACGGTTTCTGGATAGAAATAATGCACTATGAAATCAGACCATATGCACTTTGTTTCCCTTACATCCATTGCTGAGAATATGAGATTGATCAGTCTTCTCTATGAGAAAGACGGGATTTAAGACAATTCCGATACATAATGTAGCTTGGAGGTAATCTACTTCCTTTTTGCAGAAGTCTCCATTTGGATGATAGAATTGAAAATGCATCGGAAGGAAAGAGTAACAAGTAGGAGCTTCACAAACCTTTAACAAGCGCGTATTTGTCATGATCCACCATCTTGTGCCACGAAGCGTTTCCTATTGGGTTAGCAGCCACAGGCACCAGGCTTCCAGGGCTCACCATAGAATTTGTTGCTTGCAGGTTCAACTACAAGATATATGAGGAAACTTAGCCGCATTGAGAAAGTTACTGACTAGTTACTTCATGGCTTTGCACAACGTGGTGATGTAAAGAGATGACAGAATAAGCTATGTCGTACTTATGTGTGTATTTCTGGCCCTAAACAGGTGAGACTTACTTCTTCAGTAATGGGAGGAAGTTGCGGTTCGTCAAGTTCAGTAACTTCATATTTTGGGGCATCTTCATCAGTCTGCAGAAATTTAACAGTCACAGGTTAGTTACATTATTCCACACTTCTGAAGTTGTTCATTTATGCAGGACAGATTTAAGTCTCTGACCTTATGGGCAGCGCCATCCTCTGTTATTGTTTTCTCCTCGCACTGATGGTTTGGAAGTTGTTTACACATTGCTACACCATTCTGTACCATCTGTACATCAAACAGACTATAATCAGCTTTATTGTTGGTGACAGGAAATCGAGTATATCACACAGGCAAGTAGGCAACTTAGTATAGTGCTCGCAGGTAAGATCATCTTAAAGAGATGGCAGACCTTCATTATCTCAGTGTCTTTCCAAGGCCCCTTGTCGGAACGCATGCAACCTCCTTTGTCAGCACAAGTGCAGGTGCCTCCAAAGAAATCAGGCAACTCGCTGATAAAATGCGGGTGAAAGGGAACATACAAATACAATGCAACAACCATGTTAGGTAGATATGTAAGAAAATCATTGATATGGTCATTATTATTTTCGGAAATATAGAGTTCAGGAGTGTCTCATTGTCAGACATACCTAGCATCTATTATTTCAAGCAACTTGCTTTGGTACTTGTTACCAAGAACCTGTCAAATAACAGGTTAGGTCACAGCTTATCAAAAGTTCTACTTAGCAGCTGTTTTACCCCAAGGAAGAAGCTATAGACTCACTGTTATCTTGGCTGTCGTCTTTGGATCAAGAAAACTTTTTACAGTATTCCACAAAAGTCTAAATCCAGAACCCGCATTGATGATAAACATACGGTTCAGGGTCTGCAGTAGATATAAAGTTGAACAGCGTATTAAAAACCCAAACTTGATAATATTAGGCCATTGAGTTGAGGCAGAATGAGAACTGTCCTTACCTCAGGGTAATTGTCCCCATCAATTTTCTGAAGGCGTGCAATCAGGTCTCTTGCGGCTTTGTTGAATTGTTTTAGTCCCTATGACAATGATTTAGATCTGTACTAAATTATAAAAGGTTCATAGTGATAGAGAAATAATGAATCTGAATTCTAAGCAAGAAGCTTTTGAGTAACTAAATATCAGCAGGCAAGTGGAACAGTTTACGAGTAGTTTGTTATGGCCTAGACAAGGGAGGGTTACGTACCACTCCAGACACATCCAAGATGGTTGTACTTTGATCAATGTGCTTCTTAGCAGCGAGTGAACAAGCTGGAAACTTAAGAGCGAAGGTTCTCTCGAACTCCTGAACGTGATACTTGACATATCTGTCCAAGGTTGTAACTTGCATCAGCTTGGTAGCATCAACTTTACCGAGAAGCTCAATGTAAATAGGTTGGCCATCCTTATCTACACCATGATGTCCTTGAGGATAGTACTCTGTGACTTCACTGATTTCATTGAAGTCGAAATCCTAGAACAACACAAACAGAAGAGCATTAACTACAGAATTCTCGGGGTGCAGTCGGAAGACTAATGTTTCTATCATCAGGCATTCATTTGCAGGTTCAGAGATGGATACCTCTGTGATTGTGTCAGCACCGAATTCCTTCCTCCAGTTGAGCATATCCGTCCACATCTGCTTTGTCTTCTCAAGATCAAATCTTCTGGCCTTTAAAAATCTGTGTGACAATTAATGATCATTTTTAGCTCAACTGTGATGATTTTATAGATTTTAGCTGAATCTTACAGTTGAGTATACTTTAGAAATGATTTTTTACAGTTAAGTCTTTGTGATATACTGTATACATATGGTCAGACATTGTGGTAAAAGCTGAAGTATCTGGTCAGTCATTATGGTTACATATTCTGCATCATAAAACTCGAGACAAGATGTTCGAAAGCTGTTCACATAGCAGGCAACAGGAATTCAGATACTAAGGCGCGAAATTCAGGTGAAAGGAGTTGGAGTTTCCAGTGGGACTTTATAGGTTTGTGACAGGCTTTATTGCCGACTCTCAGCTATACAACAGAGCCTCTATTGATGGATTATTCAGGCAAACATGTTTATGAGAAAGCGAAACTATGTACCTGAGCAACATATGGTAATCATCAAACTTTGAAGGCAACATGTCTTCCGACATAAGAGTTTGGCGAAGAGATTCAACAGATTTTGCCTCTTCAGCATCATGGACATCTTCAAAATCAACAGACATGACCTTACTGCTCCTCCTCCTCCTCTGGAATGAGCTCTTGAACTTAGAAGAAGCATTAATCGCCTTCTTCTTGAACGATCCCATGGCGGTCTTCTTCTCATCATCTAAGCTATCCACCTCAACTACTACATTTTGTACATAGACAATATATCATTATCAATTTATCAGAATGAAAACCTTTGTAGTATAACATTTGCAGTCAATAATCTTCCAAATCACTAAAATAACAAGGTTTGTTGATAAAAGTAATCGATATGGTAAAAATAACTTTGATCATCTTTTTACAATTTTGGGTTAATTGACCGTCAGAATCCCTAAATTAACATGAAGGCTACATAAACATTTGTGCCACAGTAAAAATTCATCATCTTTGGTACATTTTCCTCCTCAAACATCCACATAACCAATTCTATTGTTATCGGATTTGAAGGGATCAGATGTACGCAAACCATACCCATACGACTCCACCTTACTACCCCACTCCTCCCCGCAGAAAATAAAAGAGGGGGGGGGGGTACCTAAACATTTGTTCAATATAAAAAAAACTATAATCTTTGTTACATTTTTCTCCACCAACAACCCCAAAACCAATTCGCTTGGAAGGGATCAGATGTACGCAACCTTACCATACTGTAAGATTGTTCTATCTACGTAATAAATTACATTCACCACTATAGTCTATATTCATCCTCTATCACATACGACTCGATTCTTCCCCACCCAAACCCCTCCCAACACAAAGTTAACAAAGGGGCAGATTATTACCCTTTCCAAGGTTATTTCCAATTGATCATCAACCAAAAATGGGAAAATTACTAATGATTGAAATGTACAAAAAAAACTACTACAGTAAAATTTACCTTTACTAGCAGCCTGAGGATCCGCCATGGTTAAAAAAAGATGATTGATCCAGAAGGAACTGTAGAAGAGGAGGTGCTAAGATAAATATAAAATCAATAGATTTGAGAAGCCGCTATAAAATTCCTGTAATTTCCACCCAAAAAAAGAAGTAATTAAAGAAAAAATTAACTCTAATGTTACCAAATTTAGCAAATATAAACTAAGTCAATGATCAAATAAATATGAACTTCATTATTATGGTATCATCCAAAAAAATTAATTACACTAGTCAATAATTAAATGACCCAGAAACAAAATTAATCATAATAATACAAACCGAAAATTTATAAAAGAAAATTAAATGTATAATAATTGAGCAAGAAAGATAAATTTTAGGTACAAGAATCATACGGCTTCTGGGAATCTAAATCATTTTTTTTAAAGAGAGCAAAAAAAAAAATTGTATAAAATTGTAGGAAGAACAATAAACATGCAGATTATGGGGTGCAATAATAGAAGAGGAGACAGTAAAAAAAAAAAAAGAGGGATAACCTGGTAAAAAAATTGCAAAAAATGGGAGAAAGAATGAGAGGGTGGAGTATAAATGTTCCGAAAATGGCGAAACGAGAGAGAGATGGAAATCTTTGATGGGTAAATTTCTCTCTCTCCATTTGCGTAAAACAGAGGAGAGACAGAGAGATAAACAGAGTAATATTTGCGACGTAATTTTTGGTGGGAAGTGAATGGTTTGGAGTGAGTATCGGAGAAGCTACCTATAAAAACTTGTACAAGTTTTTGTAACAACTAACAAATTATATCATGTTGAGGTAACAAATAAAACTACTTTTGGTGGGAAGAAGTTACCGGTTTATTTCTTTCGATTCTCGACTCTGTTGTGTAATTTGGATAGATTAGGGTTGTGTATTGATTAGGCCGCACTTTGGATAGAAGGGTTGTGTAAACTACTTATTATGACTTTAACGCTCCGCTCCTATCACATATTATTCGAAAAATAAATATTTGAATTGGCACTATAATATTATTATGTTAACATGTTATCTCAAGTTCTCAACGTCACTATGTGGAAGGTCAAGGTCACATACCCTTTTGTAGTGGAGGAAAAAAGAAAACTAACTTATACACAAGGTTTATAGAATGTGGTGGTGATAGAAGATTTGACATAGGCACATAGCCATTGTCGACAAAATATGGTTGCACGTGTTTCACAATGACCAATTTGTTTTAACTCCATATGAAAACTAAGAGGGCGTACATAATAAGCGAGTCAAAACAATCACCGTTTTAAGCTAACATACATCCCATAGTGTACATAAGCTAGACAAGTATTCAAGAAGCTAGCCATTTTATTGATCTTATTGGTAAATCTATTACGGAATACTTCGTACATTCTATTTACAAATCAATAAACCAAATTAATGACTATTGATGCTAAGGCTCACAACAGGTTCCCACCAAATAACTTAGCCAGCCAGACCATTGTCAAAGCTCATGGGGCCCATGGGTTGTAAAACGTAGTCCATGTACCCGACAGGACCCACGGGCTGCGGAATATGGTTCATATACGATGCAACGGGACCCATGGGCTGCGGAACGTTACCCATCCGCGATGTAACCGGGCCCATGGGCTGTGGAATGTAGCCCATGTACGGCTGGAGGTATTTGGAGGCATGAATTATCAATGGCAGTTATCAATGCAACAGTGCTAATAACATAATAAGACAAAAAAAAACTTACCTCCCAAATACCTCCTTCCTAGAGGTGGCCATTGGGCGGGCGGGCCAGGGTTAGGGCCGGGCCTACACCCGGGCTGGGCTCCCTGGGGTCTGGCACTGAACCGGCCCACTACTTTTAGGGCGGGCTAGGGCTAGGGTCAGGGCCAAGAATTTGTCGACCCTAGCCCTAACTTAGTTGAGCCAGTGCTAGGGTTAGGTTCGGGCTAGGGTTAGGGTCGGGCTGAGACAAGGTTAGGGTTAGGATTGAGTCCTAGGTTAGGTCGGGGTTAGG
>JBBYHQ010332217.1:0-14038 GCA_038382645.1 Spergularia azorica
TGGGGGCGGGGTGGTTAGGTGGTGCGTGGTGGTGGAGGTAGGTGGTTATGAGAGGAGAGAGAAAATAAAGGGGGAGGCGGGAAAGAATATGGGTTGAGTTTTAGTTGAATAATTATTGGGCCAAATTTGACATGAGCCCAACAAAAATTGTAAATATAAACAAAACAAATAAAAGCCCAGCTTATAAAAAGCCCAGGGGGTACCATTCTATCCGTACCCCCGGGGTACAATAGTATTTGCGGTAGTTGTTAGGTGAAGCTTTTGAACTTTAAATCAAGGTTGTAATTATCTTTGTCTGTTTGTACAAATCATAGCTAGGTTTTCTTTGTAGTTTTCCCTCGTATATAAGGGACCATAAGTGTACATGTTACTCATTCAGAAATTCAGAAATCAAAGAGCAGCCGCATTGGGTCTGCACTTTACACAAACTCTATGTATTTGCACTTTGCTTGGTCATTCAAATTATTTCTGACAATCTGGTAGAGGATGGCACAAGTCTGCAAAACTCAACAGTGAATGTTGGGGATATGTTTGATAATGGGCCAGTACTCCCCGTGTGGCTCTTGACATCTTCTCTCTAATTCATCTCTACACCCCAGTATGATAAGTGAGATGAGGGATCTCATATTCTGCACTCCTTTCGGTATTGATTTCAACTTCATACAATCACTGAGAGTCAAAGACTGAAGAGAGGATAAGCAGTGCATCCCTATCCATTCCGGTAATGCTTCCAAGTTGTCACACTTACTAATGCTCAATTTCTCAAGGGAGGTCATCAAATACTGCATCCCAGGGGTCTTCAGATTCTCCGCGTAAATGTGAAGACGAGTGAGGCGAGGAAATGAAGAAGGTGGCCAAAGCCGGGCATTGTTGCTGCTTATCCATTCTTGTAACGCTTCCAAGTTTTGACGCTTACTAATCCTCGATCTTTCAAGGGAGGTCATCAAATACTGCATCCCTCTGGTCATCAGATTCTTGCTGCTGCTGCTTTCACCAAACTCCACCCCTTTAAATATCCCTTTCAACTTTGGAACACCCCAAATACTAAGAGACTCCAGAGAGGGGAACAGCATACATTCTGCTTCTTCTTTCGACTCTGCTCCTGTCGATGCCTCGCAACTTGTGTCATCTATGTACTCCAATTCATCCAAAGAACAAAGGCTCATTGATTTTAGATACTTCAATTTTCTCAGCATCGGAA
Organism: Spergularia azorica; assembly: GCA_038382645.1. Taxonomy (NCBI): domain Eukaryota; kingdom Viridiplantae; phylum Streptophyta; class Magnoliopsida; order Caryophyllales; family Caryophyllaceae; genus Spergularia; species Spergularia azorica. The sequence goes on from JBBYHQ010332217.1 coordinate 1,202, forward strand.
GATACTTCAAACTGCAACAACACTGAATCTCAATGCTGACAAGATTTGGGAGTATGGCTGCCCAATTATTATCTGCGCCCCTCCACCTTGGAATTCTTACACCAGAGTAATTCCACAACGACAACTCCTTGATATTACGATGCGGCAGGAGCTTTTCAAACAAAGCTTCATCTTTTGCAACAACGCCATTACCCAAAGCACGAGGAAAATAAATATGTACCGCCATCAAATGTTCCGCAACCTCAAAGAGGCTACCTTCCCAATCATATACGTCGGCTCTCTTGAACTTATCTTGCATCCTGATACGAATGCCACCCTTTAAGTTGACAACAAGGGACTTGAGATCTTTCAACTGACCAACTCGGTTCTCCCCACTTGAACTCTCATCGGCCACCACAAAGTCAGTCAGCTCACACAAAGATGTCAGCTTATCCATCCCCACTGGCATATACTTGATATTGTCACAACCCTTGATATTCAAGTGCATTAGATTTACGAGTCTGCTAAACTTTTTTGGCAGCTCTCAACTTATGACACCCTTGTAATTTAAGAGTTTGAAGGTTATGTAATTTTGTTAGAGACCGAGGAAGAGTTTCCAACTCCTTGTTGCCGGATAGATCCAGATATCTTAAATGTAACAATTTACCGATCGAATGTGGCAATGTCTTCATACCAACATTCACCAAGGTCAATGTCCTCAAACATCCTCCATTTGTGAATATCCTGTCCACTGGACGTGGGGAATCCGCCCAGAGCAAATAAGAACGAAACTTTACATTGCTGGAAAAGTTCTCCTCACGCACACCACTATCTTTGAACACATGACGTACTTTGTCACCTAAGTTGTTTGTTTCGGATGTCGCAATCAACATTTCCTGCCCTGCTACTTGTTGGGCAACATCGTGCATCAAATCATGCATTTTAAATGATTCAACATTACCATCCTTATCCATCTTCACATTTTGGAAAAAGCATCTTCGTAGTAGAATCAGAAAATGCTGCTCACCAGCATCTTTAAGGCTTTGGTCTCTATCAAATGGCACAATGTAACCTTGTGCTGTCCAAATCCTTATTAACATCTCCTTCTCTATCTCATAATCTTTTGGAAACAATGCGCAATAAGTGAAACAACTTTTCAATGACGACTCGAGTTTGTGGTAACTAAGCTTTAATATAGACATGATTTGATTATCACCCTTTTCAATACCTTCTAATTCGCTGGTTTCAAAACTTTGCCACTTACTTATACCCTGACCACGCAAAAGACTTCCCACTACCTTTATAGCGAGAGGGACATTCGAACATTGCTTAACAATCTTCTTGCCAACCTCAACTTCCAGCGCGTTTGCTTGTGAATCAAGTTTATCTTCAAATGCTGTCAGCTCAAACAGACTCCACGAATTTTCATGAGACAAACCCTTTAACTCATGTACATCACTATTTCCAATAGCCTTTGCAACATCATGAGAGCGCGTCGTCACCACAATCCTACTCTCAGTAGCTCCTAACATTAACAAATCTTTGAGCCCCTCCCACTTCAATCTGTCCTCATTCCACAAATTGTCGAGGACTATCAAGTACTTCTTTTCTTTTAGTTTTCGACGTAATTTTGTTTGCACTTCTTCTAATGATAAATCGTGATTCTTAGACTCAGTGGCTGAGTCCAGAATCTTAGAAATAATTGCTTTTTTATCAAATTGATTATTGTGTTGATCAGCGACACAAACCCACAACACCTTTGAAGTAAACTTTTTCTTCACCCTTTTGTCATCACAAACAAGTTGGGCAAGCGTGGTTTTACCCATCCCTCCAATTCCCACAATGGTAAGGAAAGGAGCACCCTTTTCACCTTTCAAATCTAGCAACTTATCGACAATTGCTTTAACATCAGCCTCCCTCCCTATAACATTGGGTGCATTAACATAAGAACAGGTTTCCTGTTTTCTGTTCCTAATACATTTGCTGTCAACAGCAAGCCCATTGCTGTCAACAGCAAAACGAAAGCTAGTATGATCACGGGCAATATCATTCAAATTCTTTCTAATTTTCTTAATCTCTCGGGACATTTTGCAAGCAACTTTGAGAGAATCTTCATAAGAAAAGAAGAGGGGTACCTTCTCAAAAAAGACATGATTAGCTTCCTTGAGTTTGTGATGCTTCCGCTCAGCCAGAGTGCGGAACTCATCGAATAAATCATCAGCATCGTAAACAGCAATCTTGAGCTTCTCAATGTAGTCTCGTTCTGCGTGGGGAAGCTCATCAGATACCGCAGCATCAAGAAGCACAGACTTGACAGTTTTAACAGTGCTTTTGAGATCTTCAAGTTGAGACTTGTAGCCCAACGTGGAGAAGACCTCTTTGAGGATTGAACATTCAAGTGCAGCAAAAAGTGTTTGAGCAGCACCTAAAACTGTTCCAATAGCAGCCATTTTTTCAACAGGTTTTCATTTGTGAATAGGGTTTGGCAAGTATGATTGAACTGGTGAGAGCAGTGACCAGCAATCGGCATTGGCCCGACCCAGTTTATATACTCATCAAGTCATCATAACCCCGACGACATGTTGCCATTGATAATGTATTGTCTTTTTTTCTTATTTATTTATGCAGGGAGAACTGGGGATGGTTTCATTAAAATTTGCAAATAAGATAACTTTCTTACTTGACTTGGTAACATTACATACATTTTGAAATGATTAAACAACATCAAACAAGTGAACAATTTGACAACATGAAGTTATAAAATGATTTGAATGGGTTTTTTCAACTTATCGTTCACAGGTACTCCGTATTATAAAGTCAAGGTACTAAACAAAGGCAAGCACTTAGCAGTTAAACATATTCGGCTCAATAATTAAGAGTTGAGGATTTCTAAACAAAATAAGTTAATATGAGATGGGCATTACAGCAGGTAAAGAGTGGATGATTATTCTTATAAATTGAATAATTGAATATCCATCACATCCTCGATCTCGAGAGCGTATGCATGACATGCGTAAAGTAAAGTAAACATGATTGAAAATACACATCATCTATACTCGTAATAACTATATTACTTGAAAGTCTTTATTGAACACTTCGATTCAAGTTTGTACCAGACTCGTATTAAAAGAAACTAGAAAAAGTGGTGCTTTACATGTTGTAATAAGTTGATCTAATTAGTAATTACTGATGATCGTGTTGGATTAGTTCCATGTTCGTTGTTAGACAAAGTCAACGGATTTAAGTCAACTAGAAGCTCAAGGTTTTTGACAGCTACATTAGAGAGAAATAGACGTGTTAAAGAACATAAGCGCCACATGACTTGGTTAAACGAAGTCTTGAAGCATTTTTTCCCTTTTTTTTTTTTTTTTTGATTTCTACGAAGACTTGGTGAATGATTCATAACTTTTTATCAAGTCTTGTGACAAAAACTGAAAAAGGTTATTTTCTCGCAAAACTGAAAAAAGTTCACTATTTTGACAATTTTATTTGTGTTTATTTACAAATATGTATCAATACAAAAATCCCATTTCGTGTTAATCGTATTTACTCGTTTATCTACACCTTCGACAAAACCCCACGGCCACAAAAAACATCAAGCAAAAAGGCCGTATAGACCAACAATGCTAAATCAAGGACAAAACAGAAGGTAATCCCAATTGAATGGTTACCCACATCGCATCTCATTTACATTCTTATCAGAAATTCATGATTGCTCAAAAACAGAGTAATGAACTTATTTCGCAATAGAGTAAAGTTTATTGCAGTAATATACGCCACGAAGGGTAATGCTCATAAAATACACCTCACTGTCTCACATACTCAAATGCAGTAGGAAGTATAGGGGGGGTATATTTATGCCTAATAGAAACTTGATAAGATCCGATATGAATCTACCAAAACAATCCATACGACCAATTATCAGTTTGTCTTCACACAAACAAGTTAATTCAATAGGAGAAATCCTTATAGTGTGTGTTGCAGTACGAATAAAAGCAATTGATCATTCATTCATTGGCATCCTCTCACAATTTTGCGGCTTTCTGCATGTCTAAAAAGAACATGTAATGCTTTTCGAGCTGAGGAAACTAGCACTCCACTTAAGACAGGTACAACTAACTGTGAATTGTACGAAATAAAATTCTATGGTACAAATCCAGGGTCGGACAACTCAGAATTTCTATTCAGCCCTTTAAGAAACTCTGCGACTAAGCTAACCCTCTCAGATAAAAGACTTCCGACCACCTTTTTTTAGCGAGAGTAACATTGGAACATTTTTTAACAATCTTCTTGCCATTCTCTATTTCCAGGATGTTTGCTCGTGAATTAAGCTTTTTCTTCGAACACAGTCAGTTCAAACTAGACACATCCTCTAGGCTCATTTGTTTAAGTAATACTCCGTAACAAGCCTCATGTACTGCCCAGTCACTTACTCAATCACGTATACCATATTCTAATTATTCAAATCAATGTCACTTGCAGTTTCAAAAAAACTTTACAGCAAGAGTTACATTGCTTAATAATCTAATTCGGGGTGTTGCTTGACGAATAAGCTTTTCTTCAAGCAGACAAACCCTATAATGTCCTTAATTAATATCACTAATTCACTACTATTTAATTAATCAATTGGTATCATAAGAGCGAGTATTAAATTAAACCAGAATTTAACTAAGATCCTAAATAATAAATTAAAGTAGGAGCTACGAATCGTTCAAAATGAGTATTTAATCAGTGTAATTGCAAAATCAAATCAATGAAATAAAGATGCGAAAACGAACCTGTTGTGCATGCAGATGGATTGGAGAGCAGCCAATCAGAATTCAGAGCTCTGTGTTTTCAGAAATTTCTGAAGATTGAAGAAATGGAAATGAAAGCTTGATAATTATTGATGCAGGTGGAGTTTCAGGGGAAATCAAAGTGAGAGGGGAACCAATTTGCCATCAGTGCCGACCAGCCCAATATCCAGCTCCTTGCCTTTGTTCCAATCATACTTAAAGCCCAAGTCAGTCGCCTCAGCGATCGGTTAAGGAATATATCTTAATGTTGGGGATATGTTTGATAATGGGCCAGTCCTCCCCGTCTGGCTCTTGACATCTTCTCTTTAATTCATCTGAACACTACTCTATTTCAAGTTTGTTGAGGGATCTCATATTCTGCACCCCTTTCGGTATTGATTTCAACTTCCAACAATAACAGAGAGTCAAGGACTGAAGAGAGTATAAGCAGTGCATCCCTATCCATTCCGGTAACACTTCCAAGTTGTCACACGCTTTAATGACCAATGTTTCAAGGGAGATCATCAAATACTGCATCCCAGGGGTCTTCAGATTCTCCGCGTAAATGTCAAGTTCAGTGAGGCGAGGAAATGAAGAAGGTGGCCAAAGCCGGGCATTGTTGTTACTATCACCAAACTCCACCCCTTTAAATATCCCTTTCAACTTTGGAACATCCCAAATAGTAAGAGACTCCAGAGAGGGGAACAGCGTACACTCTGCTGCTTCTTTCGACTCTGTTCCCGACGATGCCGCGCAACTGCTACTGCAACTCGTGTCATCATCTATGTACTCCAATTCATCCAAAAAATAAAGGTATAGTGATTTTAGATACTTCAATTTACTCAGCATCGGAAGATGCTTCAACCTCCTACAATATATTATCATAATGCTGACAAGATTTGGGAGTATGGCTGTCCAGTTATAATCTGCGCCTCCCCACCATGGAATTATTACACCAGAGTAGCTCCACAAGTGCAACTCCTTGATATTACGATGCGGCAGCAGCTTTTTCAACAAAGCTTCATCTTTTGCATCACCGCCATCATCCAAAACACGAGGAAAAACAATATTTACCGCCTGCAAATGTTGCATACCCTCTAAGCGGCTACCTTCCCAATCATATACGTCGGCTCCCTTGTAATTACTTTGCATCTTAATGTTAATGTGGCCCTTTAAGTTCGCAACAAGGGCCTTTATATCTTTCAACTGACCAACTCGGTTCTCCCCACTTAAACTCTCATCGGCCACCACAAAGTCGGTCAGCTCACACAAAGATGTCAGCTTATCCATTCCCACTGGCATATACTCGATCTTAATACACGCATATAAATTCAAGTGCTTTAGGTTTACGAGTCTGCTAAACTTTTTGGGCAGCTCCGTCAACATGCAACACCCTTTTAATTTAAGTGTTTGAAGGTTATGTAATTTTGTTAGAGACCCAGGAAGAGTTTCCAACTTCTTGTTGTCGGTGAGATCCAGATATCTTAAATGTAAAAGTTTACCGATTGAATCTGGCAAACTCTTCATACCAACATTGACCAAGGTCAATGTCCTAAGGCAGACCCCATTTGTGAATATTCTATCCACATTGACACCAAGGCATACCCCATTTGTGAGTATTCTGTCCATTGTGAGTAGCCCGTTTTGATACCAAGGATCAACTTGCAAGTAAGAACGCACCTTTACCTTGCTGTAAAAGTTCTTATCGCGATCAGAACTACTCTTGAATACATGGCGGACTTTGTCACCTAAGTTGCTTGTTTCAGGCGTCGCTACCAAAATTTCCTGTCCTGCTACTTCTTGAGCCAGATCATGTATCAAGTCGTGCATTTTAAATGATCCAATATTACCAAACCTGTCCATCTCCACATCTTGGAAAAAGCATCTTCGTAGTAGAATCAGAAAATGCTCCTCACCAGCATCTTCAATGCTTTGACCTCTATCAAATGGCACAATGTAACCTTGTGCTGTCCAAAGCCTGATAAACATCTCCTTCTTTATCACGTAATCTTTGGGAAACAATGCACAGTAAGTGAAACAACTTTTCAATGATGACTCGAGGTTGTGGTAACTAAGCTTTCGTATAGACATGATTTGATTATCACCCTTGCCAATACCCCCTACTCCACTCGTTTCAAAACTTCGCCACTTATGCCCTGACCACACAAAAGACTTCCCACCACCTTTATAACGAGAGGAACACTGGAACATTGCTTAACAATCTTCTTGCCAATCTCTACTTCAAGGGCGTTTGCTTGTGAATCAGGCTTCTCTTCAAATGCTGTCATCTCAAACAGACTCCATGAATTTTCATCAGACAAACCCTTTAACTCATGTACATCACTATTTCCAATAGCCTTTGCAACATCATGTGAGCTTGTGGTCACCACAATCCTACTCTCAATAGCTCCTACCATTAATAAATCTTTGAGCTCCATCCACTTCAATTTGTCACTATTCCACAAATCGTCGAGGACTATCAAGTACTTATTTCCTTCTAGTTTTAGACGTAATTTCTTTTGCACTTCTTCAAATGATAAATCCTGATTCTTAGAACCAGTTGCTAAGTCCAGAATGCTAGAAAGAATTGCCTTCTTGTCAAACTGGTTGTTGTCTTGATCAGCGACACAAAGACGAAAACTCATTTTTAATCCTTTGGTCAGCACAAACAAGTTGGGCAAGAGTGGTTTTACCCATTCCTCCAATCCCGACAACAGTAAGGAAACGGGAACCCTTTTTACCGTTCAAATCAAGCAACTTATCGACAATTGCCTCAACATCCGCCTCCCTCCCGATAACATTGGGTGCATTAACATAAGAACAGGTTTCCTGTTTCCTATTCCTAATACATCTGCTGTCAACAGCAAACCCAAAGTTGGTACGATCACGGGCAATACCCTCCAAATTCTTCCTAATTCTCTTTATCTCTTTGGACATTTTGTAAGCAACTTTGAGAGAATTTTCAGAAAAGAAGAGGCGTACTCATCAAACAGATCATCGGTATCGTAAACAGCAATCTTGAGCTTCTCAATATAGTCCCGTGCTGCGTGGGTAAGCTCCTCAAAGGCGGCAGCATCAAGCAGCACACTTTGGACGGTTTCGACAGTGCTTTTCAGATCTTCAAGTTGAGACCTGTACCCCAGCACGGAGAAGACCTCTTTCAGGACAGAACATTCCAGCGCCGCAAAGAGTGTCTGCGCAGCACCTAACACAGTTCCAATGTCGGCCATTTTTCCGATCAGCAGGTGAATGTGTGAGAGTTTTTTTGTGAATCTGATTTGGCAGCTTTGACTGGTCTGAGACAGAGCAAGTGAGCAGTGACCTCTAATCTTTACTCCCCCTGTCTATAAGCTTAGTAAGTCAATGAGAACAATAATAATTATTACTCAAAGCAATCAAATCAGACAAAGAGCCATCCCCCAAAAGTAGACCATCCCCCAAAAAACCATGTGCATATTTAGTAGTTTGAGTATAATCAAACTGAAATGACACAACTTTTTTATACTCCGTACGAATAAGTGTGTCCATCACGTAAATACAAATATTAATCAAAACCGGCACGCTAAAACAAACCCGTTTTAGCTCATCAAAGCCATTTTATTCTAATGAATGATTTCAAATGAGATCCGTTCTTTCAAACAACCACGTGATCTGCAACTTCAAGTGACCTTCCGGTGCACTAATTGTTTCTTTTATGGATCTTTGTATCTTCCAAAGCTTAAGCAAAACCTCTTTCCCTAAACCCATAATTATTGACCAGGACGCCAAATATGAAATATACAGTTGCGTATTATTGAAGTTTTCACCTACTGTATTAAATAGGCAACACTGCAAAAATGACTAAAACTTCAAGGACGGTTCGAGATAATGACCATGATAATGTCTTAATTTGAGAAATGAGCGCAGTCCACAATAATGTTGATTGGATAATAACAACACCCCAACACATATCTTAGATTTTTTTTTATATATAAAATCTAACTAATGTGCTGGATAATCCAAACTTACATTCTAATGCGATTAACTAAATAAACAAGTAATTAAGATTATTGATCTTCCACAAATATGCTGCTCACTCACTAATATTCACTAATACTGAAGTAGTACACAGTTTGAATATGATGATTCATGTGCTAAATATCTAATTAATTGTAATCATGGAAGTACCGAGTATTAAATTGAACCAGAAAATCACTAAAACCCCAAATAAAATAAAATGAGTAATTAATTAATTAGTGTAATTGCAAAATCAATAAAATTGGGCGAAATCGAAAACGAACCTGTTGTACAAATTAATTGGAGTGAAGGCCATCAGATCAAGAAGAGTTCTGTTTTTTAAAGATTTTCGGAAGATTGATGATCTGAAAATCAAAGCTTGATAATTTATGCAAAGTGCAGTTGCAGGGGAATGAAGTGAATTATTTCAGGGAACATTTTACTTCTTTTCGCTTTTACTATCCTTTGACTTGACGTCAATTACGGATACTATAGTTTCAACTTCAATACGAGTTCGGGTCGGGTATTCTGTAAATGATTTTTTGTCAGACCACACCTGATAAAACCTTTTTTTTTTTTTTGCCAGATTACAACTAATATAACAAAATTTGTAAAACCACACCTAATAAAGTCTTTTTATTTGTCAGACTACACTTATGTCGACTTTCGCCCCTTAGTCACCCTTCCCCGCCCCTTTAGCCACCCATCCCCACCCATAACCGCCCCCTTACCCACCCATAACCACCCATAGCCACCCCACATCCACCAAAATTGGTTTTTTCCCCTCCCTTTTTAAATCCTTAAATCTAATTTCCTCCCCAAATTTGATATTTAGCCCCAAGATAAATTTGAATACCTCCCTTTGAATGAATTTGTGATGAAATAGAGTGAAGAAAAAAGGGGGAATCGTGAAGAAATAGAGGGAGAAAAAATTAGGGAGAGAGAGAAGGTGTTAGAAATGGGGGGAAATAGGTAATGTGTTAAGAATGTGGGTTAGGGGAGGCAATGGGGTGGCTATAGGGGAGGCAATGAGGTGGTTAAGGCCGGCAATGGGCGGGTAAAATGCGGCAATGGGTGGATGAAGGTTGGAAGTCAACATTAGGTATTTAGGTGTAGTCTAACAAAAAAATAGATTTTATTAGGTGTGCCTTGACAAAATATGTTTTATTAGGTGTGCTCTGACAAAAATCTTGTTTTATTAGGTGTGGTCTGACAAAAAAACCCTTCCGTAAACGATGCAAATATAAATCCCCGCATTTCTCTTTATTCAACATTTAAATTAAGTTTTGAGGGTGTAGATATTTTTCAAAAAAAAAAATAGAAAAGCTCTATTTTGCAAGTTTTTGAGACAAAAACAAATAATTTTTTTTGTCGATTTTCAAACTCGGTGAAAAATTAGGCTTATTTGACTCTCGTTGCATTCTTTTATATTAGTGTTTTTTATACCAATGTGGTAAATAATAGAGGATATATTAGGAATATTGTATGAAGAATATAAATCATTTGTATTTATAGTATACCATATAGAATTACTAATGCTATGAATATTGCGGAATAATTCGTGTGTATTATTGATATAAATCATGTGTATTTATAGTACACATGTCTTGGAAGAATACTCCAATTACCCTAATCCGAAATATTCTATACCTAGAATATTCCTATAATATTCTTAATACAATATTCCAATATTCCTAATATATCCTCTATTAGTGAGGCTTGTGTTTTTTTATACCAATTTGATCATTTTCCCAATGTTAGTATGCAGAAGTGCATAACACAGCGGTCATTATTATTTACGAACAAGAGTTCTAGACTTCTAGCTATATAGTGCTTCTAAGAAGGAACGCAACATCAAATTGAGCGCTGCGCTATTGACGGTTCTGTCAATGCATGGTTCAGTGATCCTCAGGTCGAGACTTCCAAAGCCATGTTTCAAATCAGAGAGTCTCAATCAAAAAGGCGATAATCTCCTACTATTTGGAGTACATATTGTTTGGTACAGTATTCATATCAGAGAGTCTCAATCCATTACTAGCTTCAGTAAAAGAGATGTTTAAACAAGAAGAGGAAAATTTACCTAGACAAAGGTTCTTGAATAGAAAAAGAGCTCACTGTAACTTACGGAGTAAGTAATTCTACTCCGATAAAGCCAAGGTACACGAGAAAAGAGCATACGACTATACGAGTACTGAATTTGGCAAGGAAATTTACATAGGTATGAATGTTGTTCAGAAAATAAACTTTGGTCCTTGATCACAAGTCACTTGCTCCTGTGGATGAGAATGTTAGGGATACGTTGGATATTAGGCCAGTCCTCCCCATCTGGCTCTTGACATCTTGCCTCTAATTCTTCGGAACATTCATATATTTCAAGTCGTTGGAGGGATCTCATATTCTGCACTGCTTCCGGAATTGATTTCAATCTCGTACAATATTTGACAGTCAAGGATTGAAGAGATGATAAGCAGCTTATCCATTCCGGTAGTGCTCCGAAATTGGAACAATTGTGAATGGTCAAGTTTTGAAGGGAGGTCAAATACTGCATCCCTCTAGGCAGACGCTCCAAGTTTTCTAAAAGGCTTAATTCCAAGGAACGGAGGTTGTGATGAAGGTTTCTCCAAGGCATGCCTTCATCGTTGTCGCCTTCTTCCCACTTCAACTCCCTGCATTGCCATATATCAAGGGACTCCAACTTGGTGAGATGTTCCAATCCGCCCGAAAGATGGCTCAGTTTGCTGCACTCGTAAAGTGTGAGGGTTCGAAGGGATGTACAGTTCTTGAATACCTCCCCCACTTCCGTTAGACTCTCCACCTCCACATCACACAATCTAATTTTACTAAGACGTCCTGCTGGAAATGATTTTAGAATATCAACCTTGCATACATCCGCCTGAAATTCAGCTGGTGATTCTTCCGAAAACTGGGAGCCGTTAATTCCCAGTTTAGTGAGGCGAGGAAATGATCGTTGCCAAAGCCGCGCATTGTTGCTGATATTACTAAACTCCACCCCTGCCCATATCCCTTTCAATTTTGGAGCATCCTCGATTACGAGAGACTCAAGGGAGGGGAAGAGTGTACATTCTGGTTCTTCCTCGGACTCTGATACAGCGGATGTGCCACTGCTACTACAACTTGTCTCTTCTATGTACTCCAATTCAAGCAACCAATTAAGGGTCACCGATTGTAGTTTTTTCAATGAACTCAGCGATGGAAGGTGCTTCAACCAGCGACAACACGTAATTTTAATGGTCACAAGATTTGGGAGTTCGGCTACCCATTTTACACCCTTGTAAAACACCAACCCCAACTCCTCGACTTTAGGAGGCGGCAACAACTTTTCCAACAGAGCTTCATCATTTGCAACAACGTTATCATTTGCAACACCATCACTCTCCCACCAATCTTTAGAATCACAAGGAAAACAAATTAATACCGCCAGCAAATGCACCGCACCCTCCAAGCAGCTACCCTCCCAATCATATACGTCGGCTGTCTTGAAATTATCTTGCATCTCAATAACAATCTGGCCTTTTAAGTTCATAACAAGGGCCTTTAGATCTTTTAACTGACCAACTCGTTTGTCTCCACTTGAACTCTCATCAGCCACTACAAACTTGGACAGCTCCCGCAGAGACGTCAGCTTATCCATGCCCACTGGCATATACTCAATGCTGTTGCAACCCTCAATATTCAAGTGCATAAGGTTTACGAGTCTGCTAAACTTTTTTGGCAGCTCTCTCAACCTTTCACACCCTTGTAATGTAAGAGTTTGTAGGTTATGCAATTTTGTTATAGAGCCAGGGAGTGTCTTGAGTTCCCCATTGCGGGAAAGATCCAGATATCTTAAATGTAAAAGTCTACGGATTGAATCAGGCAAGGTCTTCATACGAACATCGACCAATGTCAATGTCCTCAAGCATCTCCCATTCGTGAGTATTCTGTCCACTGGAAATTGCAATTGAACCACGGTTGGAAACCCATGATCAACTCTTAAATAAGAACGAACATTTACATTGCTGTAAAAGCTCTCCTCACGCTCACGACTACCTTCAAATACATGGCGGACTTTGTCACCTAAGCTGCT
>JBBYHQ010332238.1:0-14037 GCA_038382645.1 Spergularia azorica
ATTAAATGTTTGACTAAATAGAATTGGTAGTAGAAAGTGGGTCCCTTTATGATCTAGGTTGTCCATTGCACTTCAAAAAATCATTTGGGTGTCATGTGCATTGAAATTGACAAAATATGAGGTGGCAAAGGATGATACCCATTTGGGTATCATCCATTGCTATTGCTCTTATTCCCTTCATTTATTTTCTACGTAGGAATCTTGCACAACTTTTTTCTACCTTAAGTATGAGACTATAACATCCTTTAAAGTAGGGACAAGAACTCCAGTTTCTTCAAAAATAGTTTTATTGGGTCTTGGCCATATGATATGTTCATGTGTTCTAAGGTCGTCCAATGTAATACACCAGACACATTCACATATAGTTTTAGTCACAAAGTATCATCTAATATTGCTTTTAAAAAAAATATCCACTGATATTTATAACACAAAAAAAAAAAAGGTGAGCCACACCCGCTAATCTACTTCTGTTGTGGTTAAATTACACTTTTTTTGCTACCATTCCTTCTCCACAGGTAAAGTTTTAAAAGAGTTTGTAGAAGTTTTAATAATTCCAACCTAAAGAAAAATGTTTACTCCCTCCGGTCCAGATTAAACTTCTCGCTCCCTTTTGCGCAATTCAAAAGAAAAATTAATAAATAATTCTTAATGAGTCATTTAGCAAATAGATTTAAAGGCTAATTATCACCAACATCTTGATCTTGCCTCCCGAATTATTCACTCGACAAAAAACTTAATAGTTTGAATATGGGGAAGACAAAGTCGAAACCCTAAAAAACAGGATGGGAAGTTTAATCTGGACCGGAGGGAGTACACAATAACAACAACCAAACCTTATTCCCAAAATAATTTGGGGTCGGCTAACATGAATAATCATCTAGTAATTGTCTTGTGTACGCCATAAAATTTCAAAAACATTGTGGACCATTTAAAAAAATGGAAATACTTTCAAAAGGAGTTTTAGAAAGCAAACAAAACAAATAATTAGAAAAACCAAACAAAGAAAAAAGAGTCCAATTAAGTCATCTGTATGGATAGAGTCCCTAAAGAAAAGTGATTATATTCAAAAAAAAAAAAAAAAAAATTCCAGTTGAACTATTTGTTCAAATTACATCACACATTTTTAATATAATTAAAAGTCGTTAAATGTCGAAGTGGTTAGGTAAACCTCTAATAATTAAGCATCACAAGTTATAAATTATATGTTTCACCTACATAAAAAGGGAATTGTGGTTTGTTTTAGAAAATATCAATTAAACCTTTAAAATCGACAATTGAGCCCACACAAAGCGTAAATTATACCGTGGTCCAAGGACCACGGCGTGCGTCATGCTCCGGCCACGTGTCGACATATAACTGGCCGGAAAAAAAAAAAAACAAAGAAATCTCACCTTCTTCCCGTAAGAAATCTCTGCTGCGTTCATTTTCATTTTGACTTTCCTCTTTTCTCCTATCTCTCTCATCTATTCTCCCTCCCCCTATGTCGCTCCACCACCTCCATCGCCTTGACTTCGCCGGCGTCAACGTTACCTCCTTCTCCGGCCTCCGTGGATTTTAAGGTGGTAAGTCATGGATCTCTACCATTTGTATCATGGATCTCAATTTTTGGCTTAAATCCATGAACATCAACCATAAAATCCATATATGAAATCGTAAGATCCATGTGTTTGTAATCAAAATATCCATGAACTTCTCCTTATATCCATGAGGTTTAATCATGAATCATCTTTTTTTTTTTTTGAATGATTTTTCTTTTGAAAATAAAAAAAATTGGAATTCGAATTAACCTTCAATTTTTTTCAAAATGCTGGTTCTATTAATGGCGTATGGGTGGGCGACGTTGGAAGTCACCGGAAATGGAAGTTCGACTGGCGGAATTAGGGGTGGGGAAATTTGGTAAATTGATTTTAGTTTAATTTTTAATTAAATTCATGAACTTTAATTTCGATATCCATATACCACCATCATAATATCCATGAATAATATGGGTATGATCCATGGAATTAATTTCTTAAATCCATGACTAATTATCCAATTTAATTTCATAAAGTTTATTCTCGATGGAATTCTTTTTTCTTTTAATTTGTAAAACTTGATGAGAAGAGAAAATTAATGAGAGAGAAAATAGAAAGGAGGGGAGGCGGGTCGGAGATGGTGGCCGGTGAAGCGACGGAGGTTCTGGTGGTGGCCGGAGTGGCTGTGGCGGCTGTGATGGGGGTCGGTCGGTGATGGTGGACGCGCCGCGGGGTAATTAAGCATGGTCTGGTTGGGAAGGGAAGGAGGAAAGATAATGGGTTTTGGTAAGTTTCTGTTCTCCCTCAAGCGAATTAATGACAGTTTTTTCTTTATTCTGCGCACCAATAAACACACGCCACGTGGCATGGAGTACCATGGACACTGTGCTCCTTGGTGCACAGTATAACGACTGCACACAAAGTCCCCAACCCAATATGGAAAACCTTTTGAATATTCTTTTTAACCATAAATCAACTTTAATACACGTAATCGGAAAAATAAGACCTCATCAACCCAAAATCTAAAAACCATAGTCCCTACTTCAAGTTTTATAGATCAAGAATGGCTATTTTGTAAATATAGGCTTAGATTTTCCTAAGTATGCTTGTTTCTCTCGATTTCATGACAAACAAACAAACAAAAATAATTCTATTTACATTATGTGAGAATCTTTTTTTATCCGTTCACTACGATCACTTTTCTCCCCTTGTGAGACTTTCATAACCTTGTGGTTGGTTGGTTATTGATGACACCTCATGTGGTTAAACAATGGTCTGACTTCTAAAGTCAACTAAACAACGGTAGGCTATGTTTGGTATGCTCAATAATTAGCTTATTTGTCCAAATAGTTTAATTGACTAGTTTTTTAAGCTCTTTGACCAAATAAGTTGGTTTGGTGACACCACTAGGTTAAGTAATAAGCTAGCTTATTTAGTAAATATGTGTTTGACCTAACTTTTCGAAGTGTTTTTAGTCCCTAAAATTATAAATTTGGCCAAACATAAAGTTTTTTAGAAGTTATAAACTATTTAATAAAAGTCTTACATAATTATTGACCTACAAAATTAGAAGCACCAAATTGGTGTTTCCGTTTCTATTCCTCTAAAATTTATCTATTTGTGAGATATTTTGAAATTGGCAAAAAAAAAAAAAAAAAAAAGATTACAATAGCAAATGAAGAGTTTGTTTGGCCAAATTTTTCGAAATCTGTTTCTATTTTTCATAGTCAGATTCTTTAAATGTATTTTTTTTTTTGAAAAAGTAGTGAGTGTTTGGTTCAACATTCTACAAAAACACTTCATATGTTATTGTAATCTATTTTTTTTTTTTGTCACAGTAAAAATATCTCACAAATAGATTATTTTTAGAGAAGTAGAAATGGAAACCAATTTGGTGCTTCTGTTTTTTAGGGTCAACATTTAAGGATTGGCTTTTATTAAGTAATTTATAACTTCTAAAGAATTCTATATTTGACCAAGTTTATAGTTTTAGGGACTACAAACAGCTTGAAAAGGTAGACCAAACACATACGAAGTGTTTTTTTAGTATGTTGAACCAAACACTTACTATTTTTTTTTCAAAAACAGTTTTTTAAGAAACTGATTATGAAAATTAGAAACATTTAGCCAAATAAACTCTTAATAATAAGTTACCCCATGTAACTTAAAAAATAAGCTACTAATCATAAATTTATTCCTAATTTACCCTCATTTATTTCTAAAAATAAAATAAGATTAAAAATAAATAAAACATTTTTATGTAATTTTATATACATCAGCTCCTATATCAGCCAATTTTTCCAAATAAGATTAAAAGTAAATAATATGTTTTTATGTAATTGATATTTCAGCGTTCAACTCCTATTTAATCTTATTTTACCAAATAATATAACCTTAGAGAATATGCAAAAATGTGAAATCTTATTCAAATCCATCTCATTTTTTATTGGAGTTGGGTTTTATCTCACTCTTGGTTTGTATTATTTGATACCTTTAGTTACCATATGATTGTTTATTTTTTGAGTTTCCTCTAAAACATAATTACCAATCACATGATTATGTAGTTTTTTTCAGAAATTTTAGCGTCACTTTTAACTTTTGTTAGTTGGTTGATTTTACTTGTTTGCCGTTTGGACAACATATGAAATAATGATATAAAGAAGAGCCTCTGTTATTTTTTCTCTCTTGGTACATATGAACAGTTAATGTTGGGGGTAAAATATATAATCTAATATTTGTACCCAAACAACCCTAAACAAGTTGATTATTAACCACTAAGGTTCTGTTCGACATGACTGCATCTTTCATGATCTGGACTGAACTGATTTAATTGCTCTTGATCTAATCTGATTTGAATGACTCTGAACTGATATGATATAATCTGAATTATTGTAAAATTTGATTGAATTTGAAAGAATTAATACCAATTATGGACCAAATTCATTGATCGTTATTTAGCAATTCTGATATGATTTGAATGACTTTGATTTGATCTGAATTGAATGACTTTGAACTGATCTGAATACTACCTTTATTAAAGCCTATCAAATAGAGCCTAACAAGACAAACTCTTTTAAAATCATTACCATTTTTATTTTATTTTTATAGATAGGGTAATTACCAAATATTTTGTTAGAGAAGAAGAGTAAATACCTTAGAAAATTAGAGAAAACACAAAAAAGAAAAAGAAAAATGGAAGCAAACAGATCATAAGTCCATAAGATAAGAAATGAAGCCCATACCAAAAACACCCATAAAGCCCAAACCCAAAAACCCACACACATTTTCGACCCACCAAAAAAACAGCAATAGGTTTATAACAACACACTACACACCCCCAATATAAAAATCACAATCAACACATAAACCCTAGCCCCCCTCTTTCACTACTTTCATTTCTCCTCAGCCGCAGCAGAAGCAGATCAACCTTCTTTTCGCTACACCAACAATGGTACCTTTCTCTCTCTCCTCCCATCAACCCTAATTTCTCCCCTCTTTTCTCCTCATTTCCCAGATTAATTCACTCATCACAATTTGATTGATTGATTTTGTTTGTTTTTCAGGGTATTGATTTGAAGGCAGGAGGCAAAAGCAAGAAGACCAAGCGCACTGCGCCCAAGTCTAATGATATCTACCTTAAGCTCCTTGTCAAGGTAATTATAAACATAAATCTCGGTTACCCTTTTATGATTTTAGTGTAAAGTTTCGATCTTTATGTTATATTGTTGGTAAATAATGGTGGGTCGATGTTAGATTTTGTGTTTTTTGTGTAAAAGTTGGAAATTTGTTTGGGAAAATAATGGTGGGTTTTGTTTTTTTTGTGTGTGTTTTTATCAGTTGTACCGTTTTCTTGTGAGGAGGACTGGTAGCAAGTTCAATGCTGTTGTCTTGAAGAGGCTTTTTATGAGCAAGATTAACAAGGCTCCCCTTTCTCTGTCCAGGCTTGTTAAGTACATGGACGGCAAGGTATATTTATTCTCTAGCTTCTTTCTCACGCTTCTTTTGTTTTAGGGTTTGTTTGATTTTGTTGTTGTGTTTTGAGTATGGTTTTTGGGGTTGATATGTTTATTTATGATGTATTGTTTGAATTGGTGGGTTGAATGTTTGTAGTGGTTTATTTGATTTGGTGGGTTTAGATGTTATATCGTTATGTTTGATGTGTTGGGTTGAGATTTCTGTTGGGGTGTATGCATAATTAGGTTTTCGACAGATTCTGTTTCGAGTTTTGAGGGATGAGTTTGATTACGTGTGTTGAATCTGTATGATGGTTTGTTTATGCTGGTGAAATGGTTATTGTGTTTGTTAGGATAGAAAATGGTGACGGTGTTGTTGTGTTCATATAGTTCGTGTTGGGAAAGATTTCATTGCGAGGGTTGAAGTTGGTTCTGTGGGTAGTTGTCTGTTGATGGTTTGTTAATGCTTGTGAAAATGTTGTTCTGTGTTTTAGGATGGAAAGGTTGCTGTTATCGTTGCCCCAGTGACTGATGATATTAGGGTGTACGAAGTTCCAGCTCTCAAAGTTTGTGCCCTGAGGTTCACTGAGACTGCACGTGCTCGCATTGAGAAGGCTGGTGGTGAATGCATGACATTTGATCAGTTGGCTCTCAGAGCTCCCCTTGGCCAGAACACGGTATTTACTTGCATCCAGTTTCTTTCTAATGTGTGGTAATGTAATTGTGGTTGCATGTTTGGACTTGTGGTTTGTATCTGTTAGAATTGCCTGTTATTTAACATGACATTGTTGTTTAATTATGGTAATTTTTAGGTGTTGCTGTATTTCGTACCCTGAATAATATGAATGAATACCATGTAACTCTACATCAGTTGTGACTACCAATGTTGTCATCAGGTTTCGTTGTGTAGTTTTTAGATAATTATTCAGCTGATTTCTACTAGGATATGAATCATATGGTTGTTTGGTTTAACAATGTTTATAGATTAAAGAAGCATCATCCATCTGAATTCTTAGGTTAAACTCGCACTATTTGTGTTTCATCTACATTGTTGTACAATAACTTGTTGTCTTCTTCCAATGTGTCTTTGTGTGATAGAGTGCTCTAATCTGGTGTGCTTCCTTTTGTTCATTGTGCTGTTTGGCTATGTATTACTTGATTGATAGTATCTGTATCAAAAGGGTGCCATCATTTCTCGAATGTCATCTCTTCTTGTGATTATTTCATTATGATGCAACCATACTTTCTAGATTTGAGCAGGTGGAACATAGAATTGGTTGTCATCAAAATCATTCTTTTCAGTGTTGCCTGATTTTACTGAATCATATGAACGTGAATCTCATGCGCTTTTGTTATTTTATCAGGTTCTACTCAGAGGTCCCAAGAATGCCAGAGAGGCTGTCAAGCATTTCGGTCCAGCTCCTGGTGTTCCCCACAGTCACACCAAGCCCTATGTCCGTGCTACCGGCAGGAAGTTCGAGAAGGCCAGAGGTAGACGTAACAGCCGTGGCTACAGGAATTAAGTTGGTGTTACATCTCAGAAGGATATGCATGTTTTTAGTCCTCTGAAGACTTTTGTTGAAAATTGTGGTACTCTTTTCGCGCGTGTTTGCAGTTGCTACAATATGTTTTGTTTAGTGAACCATAATGTTAGTCAATACCAGATTTTGCCCCTAATTTATTTTAGCACTTGTTGAAGAGGAGCGTCATTGTTATGTTAAACATGCTTTCCATTCTAAAATTCCGTCGTAGTATGGTATCGGTCTCGGCTTTTGCACTTCGGATGTTTGTCTTCATTTTCTAATTAATTTTGTGCTTGCATATCGGTTGGGATGTTAGAAGTCACCTATACCTGGATGCTAATTCTACCAGAGGAGTTGCAATTTTGCCGTTTGTTGATGTGAGTTCAGTGTGACACAATGTTTTATCCGTGCTCTCGTCATTTTGGTTAACGAGTTGTGATCGAGTCAGTTCTAGGGAGTGAAAATGTCGGATATGAGGTTAGAGTAGCAATTTTGTACAAAATGGGGGGAGTGATCACTGTGCAATCCTGCAGTTTACGAGAAATTGAATTTGAGCCTGAGTCTCCTTTTCTTACCCCCTAGCAAAACCCGAACTAGTGCTAAATTGCTAATACCAACTGCAGACACTGTGACCCTGCCATTCACACCCAGCTGCCCCGTTAAGCCATTCTGCTTGGTGACCTGCTCGCTCCCCCGCCTCACCATTCTCCCCCGCCTCCATCATGTGGAGAGTAGTATCGCTGTAGCTCTTTGGTGATAGTGACAAGTGCGGAGCGTTTGATTTACCCTTAATTATTCGCTTTGGGGGAGTGTCAATTCGGTACCGTTCCGAGAACACTGCGACAGGAAAATTGTCTGCCTGGCTGGTGCTTGAGATTCACGCGTCACCATTGACATAACAAATACTCCGTATACTGATGACTGATCTGTATGTTGGGGTAGCCGGGTCAAAACGTACCATGGTTCTTGTTTTGGGGTGCCTGCACAGCAATGTTTACACAGGAATACCACATACCTCTTTTGGCATTTCACAGTTATGAAGGCAGGCAAGCTTATACTTGCAGTAAGAGGACTATCTTCAGCCTCGCCTAAGATAGACTATTATTAGCGTGTTTGGACTGCGAGTTTATGGTCGCATATTTTGTATCTTGGTCTTGAATGGAGTTAATACTTAATAACCTGATTTACGAGTTGAGATTTCTCCACCCAGAAAGAACCATGCCCGATTTGAAACAAACTTTTAGCGCAATAAGAAGAAAACGAATCACAATTCTACAAGTTCCAAACTTCCAATGCACTTGAAATTGACAAATGCAAATACAGTTCATTACGAAGTACAACCGAAAAATTAAGTCACACAACTAGAGATTACATAGGCGCACACAATCGGAGATTAGAACAGATACGACACCTACATCCAGGAGGTAGGGAGTAACGATCAGAGGATGATTACCAAATGATCAGAACTTATCGAAGTACTCCTGAATATGCTTGCTTATTTCTTCGGGCCTTTCTTGGTTGATGAAGTGAGCAGCTCCTTCAATTATCACTACATCATCCAAAAATGGTACATCTCTCTTGAAGCCACCCTTGTGAAAGTAGTCCTTTGTGTTCGGGAAACTGTAGGTTAGGTCCTGATCCCCCAAAATGAACTTTGTTGGCACTTTTATTTGCATTTCAGACCATGGTGCCATGAGCTCCCAATTTCTGCAGAGAGTGAAAAGTACAGGAATTAATGATGCAGAATTAGGCCTGAGAAATACGCAAGTCGTTAATCAAGCAAAAGTTATAAAGCTCAAGGAGCTGTCATAGCTCAAATCACTAATCTTGCTGATAATGTTTTGTAATTGTAGTCTGGTAGAAAGCCATAGGGTCTAAAAACGCTTCTAACAGAACACAAAAATGAATTCACCAAAATGAATGCTTGGAACTCATAAACTGTTGTTAAAGGCCTAGCCGAATCTTGCATTGATAGTTTATGTTGATCTTATGTCTCATTGAGACCCGGATGATAGCTATAGGAAACCAGCAATGAACCATGAGCTCACAAACCAAAACTGAACACTTGAAACTCATGCATGCTGCTAAAGGCCTAACCTAATTTACACGCTAGTATATCGACCGACCATATACAGCCACTTAGCTTGCTTCATCAATTTACCCAAAACTTTGGACACATGAATATGGTTAACCAGTTACCATGTCATTAAGTACAAAGAGTAGTAGACTCATGTATAACCATAATTTATGAATTAATAGAGAAATCATGGATAACCAATTGCAGAAAAACAGCATTTAGTTCAAGAGTAAGGAGAGACATACAAGTTCATGGCTCGATAGTAGTTCAGGCCTCCAGTAAAACTTGTCTTCTTGAACTTTTCGGCAAAATAGTTGATATCATCTTCGCTAAGCCATGGAGGCAAAGTATGAGTCTTTTCCACTGAACTAGCAAATTTTCCTTTTGGTATGATAGGGGGCCGTGAATCACGTGATGTCAGGAATTGCTTCATTATTATTGCAGTGTCAACACAAGCAAATTCTTCCTCCATATCTCCAGGTTCCTACAATAAAATATATATAATAGTCATACAGCTAAGCACCCTTCAGGGCTTGACCCCTAAACAGCTCCAGACTACAAATGTGAGCCGAAATTTTGACGCATTTCTAAATTCAAACATGTCACCCCTTGGATACCATTTACACAGAATTAATAAGAGACATAATGAGCAGCAGATTCAAGTGATTGCTCTGAAAAAAAATTGTCATAACATCAGCTGAGTGAAGTATGAACTGTGCCAACCATTTAATTGTTAGTAAATTATATTGCAGGTGAAAATTTCTTGTGCCACTATGAGTCTATTAGAACTTCCTAGTCGGGTTTCATTTTCCCGATGAAGTGCCCATAGCCAATACTCAGTACTGAAGCCTGAGTGTCAAGTGACGATCTTTCTGGCTAGAACATTACTTCCTGGCTTAGTGTCAAGTCCTGTCAACCTCTTCTGCAACACACCTAATACAGGTGATAGCTCAAGAAAGTCAACTGGCATAACAATAGATATAAAGTATGACAATGTTGCCAAAGAAAGACTTCAAGTCAGGATTATCAACGATGATTTATAAACTGTGAGTGCCATTGTATTCACGGTCAAGGTCTAGAAGCCTACAACTCCAACAGAATCCTTGTGCGAGTATCAAGAGAAAGGGATCGAGAGATCGGTATCCTACAGATATATATACAGTATGAAGTCAGAGTTCTCTAATCTTTCTGCATTCCCTCCTACTGAACACGCAGAGCTGCGAATAGAGGAAGACACTATTAAACTACTTACTCAAGCTGTAGCTCTAGTAATGGTTAAGTTCAGCATAGCATCATATTGTTATAGCCTCGGTATAAACAAGCGGTTGACGGTTGAAGATATGATTTAACCATGACTTCTTAGTTCTTACTCACATGACATACCAAAGCAATGAAATAGGTGATCCGTGAGCTAAGATAGTACACAACTTATATGACCAGTACTCAGATAGTACACATCATTTAATACCAAAGCAAATAAAGAAGTAAAACAACTTCTAGGACACGAGAAAGCGACCGAGCTGCGAATGTGAAGGTGACACACAGGCTAAAGTTAAAACATCCGAAAAAAGTTACTAGTTCAATACTTATTATAGCTTGTCTTTGGCCCATGATTATGTACTTGAACACCTCCTTAGTCTCCATCATACAAATGATATCGAAAGTAGGCAAACATCGATCAACACCAACAAACCAGCAATAAAGAATAAATGAACAAGGAATTATATTTGTATTCAAGCAAGGACTGGTAAAAGACCAATTGCCCAAGAAACAAAAAAAAAAAAAAAAACTGTCATTGTCAAATTGATGAAAGCACAGAAAAATGTTGCTGATCATCTTTTGCATTCAATATGGTCAACTTTATCATGGGAAATTAGTTGCATAGTATACTATACTCTACCATCACCTTCTTCAATGCCATGCAACTCGATCACTTTTCATTTGTCAATATTGTAGTATTAACAATATCAAAATTCAAGTCATAGAACGTGGCTGGTGCGCATATGACAGTAGACATAGTTACTGAAATTCGTTCGCTCAATATTAAGGGTGTGTTTGGCCAAGCTCCCGGACAATTCTGGGTCCTAGAAACCGAAAATTGGCCAAACACCCACTGAGAAACTGTTTCTGGATATTGAGAAGCAATTCCACCGTAAATATGTTCATAAGAAGTCGCAGCTCCAATCTAGAGCTCCTCCTTCAGAATTTTTTCCGAGAAGTAGTTCTGAAGAAGTTGGAGCTTGGCCAAACAGGTCCTAAGAAACATAAGATAAAGGTTGGCCTAGTGGTTTGGATCCTCATAAGTCATACCCCCACCCCGCAGCATTAGCTGCTCCACGTACCAAAAGAAACATTATCGATTCCACCACTGGAACAAAATCTTATACTACAACAAATCCCTTGAGTGCCAGATATAATGTCGAAAAATTCAATGAACCTATCAATTTCCGACTACCCGAAACAGAGAAGTAATCACTGAGTAACTATATTGCTAATTTCCCTAATACTCCCATAGTTAGTTGCAGTAATTACCCAATCATTCAAGATTTTTTTTAAGTAACATTCAAAACAAGAAAATTTCCCAATATGTTAAACATGTCCAGGACCATCAAATCCCAAAATTCTCAATCAAACAAATCAAGCAAATTATCTAACAAGTACACCTAATAACTAATAACAACTCTCAAGAGATTGTCATTACCCTTGCGAATTATCCCCGTTCCGTTTTTGGCCTCGAAAAACAAGTAATCAATCAAACAAACAAACTCGAGTTCGAAAAAACAGCGATCGATCAAACAAACTCAAGAAGCAACAAAACAAAAAAGTATTTTTACCTGAAATCTACAAATGTAGAAATCATCACCAAAAGCAAGGCGAAACCCATCAATCGTCTTAATTCTCGGATTCCTCGGCATAAACGGAACACTCAGATTAACCAACGCCTTAATCTTATCAGGCCGAATCATCGCAAAGTGCCATGCAATAATCGCACCCCAATCATGACCCACCACATAAACTTCCGCAACACGCAGAACATCATCAATCAACGCAATCAGGTCCCCCACCACATGAAACACCGTGTACACGGCGGCAGACTCCGGCGCCTCCGTGTCGCCGTACCCTCGAAGGTCCGGCGCCACCGCGCGGTAACCAGCGGAGGAGAGAGAAAGAAGCTGGTGGCGCCATGAATACCAGAGTTCAGGGAAGCCATGGAGGAAGAGGATTGTTCCCTTTTTGTCTTCCCCTGTTTCCGCTATGTGCATGTTTATGCCGTTTACTGTTACATTTTTGTGCTCTATTTTCTCCATTTTTTTTTTCTTGGGTTTTTTTTTTGTTTGATTTTGAGAAGATGATCAGATTTATATAGTACTCTGTATATGATATGATATGATTTTTTTTTGAAGATTGTTATTAAGGTGATTTGTTGATTATTAAAGGGTGGGTATTGATTGATTGATTAGAGAAGGAGAAAGTGTAAGTTATCTGTTTGCAGGAGTTCGGTGAGATTGTGTGTGTGGTCGGAGTGGGGTTCGTTAAATATAAAGCGGGCACAACACATGTCAATATGCACTTTTCTTGAAGCTTTTGCTACACGTTTTTGGTCTAGTTGGTGACTTGGTGTGGTACTATGTCCGACATGAAGTGAGACAAAATATTTGTAGTATTCGTTTTTAGTTGGATACGATAAGGAAATGTTTTTTTTTTTTAATAAGTGGGAACCAGTGGTTGCAAGGAGGTTAGCCAACTACAATTGACCGCCTCGATTTAGGATGCAAGAGGGGGGGGATCTCTCACTCGATATCCAAGGAGTCTGGCCCATTTGAGGCTCAACTCCAAGCCCAAAGGGCTTATCAAATAACCTAATGGTAAATGAATCAAATAGTCACTTATGAGATTCGAACTTGAAACGTAGATGACAGAGATGATCATCTTTAACAACTAAGCCACCTCTACCAGGGCCACTTAAGGAAATGTTCGTAGTACATTTGTGTTCTATTGAGGATAAAAGTTGGTCTAGTAGTTAGGAAACCAACTTGTCTACGGATTACCTCGTATTCAAATTTTCATACCCCCAACCCCGCAGCAATAGTTGCTTCTATGTACCAAAAAACATTTATGTTCTATTTGTACTAGATAAATGGTAGTACTGAACCATGTGATTATAGGAGACTTAGGAGTAGATAAGGTTTGATTATTTCCTCCCTAGTATAGCTCATCAACTATTCAAACTATAATCATTGCCTTATGAAGAATCTTATCTGGGATTAACATGGTGCCGTGCGAATCTTCTTGAAAGAGAGAGAAGTTCCGTACGGAACGCCGATAAACGTGGTGCAGGGGTATCCTCAGCTTGTGACGTACTCCGTAATTTGTTAAGCGAAAGACATCATTGACTAAAGACATCATTGACTAATGACTATTGGGTGCAACCCTCGTTTTTAATTCAGTGTTTAAGTTTTGAATTTTTGATCAAATACCTGGACCGGGGTCCGGGGGGCATCGGCCCACAACCCATTGGGTTTATCCTACACTTGGGAGTTGTGGGGCTTACTTCCTAGCCTGATATTGTTACCTTAAGTGTTATGTTTGATCTTAGTTCAGGAAAAGGGCTAGCTCCGATATTGTTACCCTAATCGCAAGGTGTGACATGCCACATGAGAGGTTAGCGACTGGAGTTAGCTAAGCTTGCATCAAAGTAGTCGTACGTACTGTAAGGTGGCGAGTTATTTCCTTTTCATTGTTGTGTTGTAATTAATTAAGCACCAAGCCCGTGTGCCACTGCGAGTTGAATTATGTTGAAGCCTTACTCCATAGCAAGCAACCTCGATCTTTTCACAGCATAACATATTTCATGTAAAAGCACTAGCAAATCGGTTTTGTACAAGTTATAACTGATGCATGGGAGCTATGGGTTTATGCTAATTATGGAAGTTGGAGACGATCAAGAGATCTCAGCTTACATCACGTCA
>JBBYHQ010332352.1:0-14020 GCA_038382645.1 Spergularia azorica
AGGCGTCGCCCCTCCGACGCTCAAGTCAGTAAAATGGCTCGGGAAGAGGTGGCGAATAAAGACAAAAGATGCCTTTACTGCGCAAATCTAGGGGAATAATTTAGAGGAATAAAGAAAGTCAGAATTTGTGTGTAAGAACCTGATTTTGATGGGTCATGAAAAGGGGGGTATTTATACCAAATGATGGGGGTCCTAGGAATAATCCTAGGTTTTCCCAATCAATCTTGACCATTTATTCACCTTCCATCTAAGGGCTACCTTTAATTGGGTTTCCTTGCATCACATGGGCATTTTCTAAGGTACACTACCTTTAAGGCTATGGCCCATCACAAAGTGGTACCAACAAAAATTTCTAAATGGGGTAAGTTTTTACACTCTCTCCTCATTTCCACACCCCTTGATCTTAAAAAAAACAATAAACAAACCACTCATTATCTCAAACAATGATAAACAAACCACATATTATTTCCAACAAATCCTTGTGAAAAAAAAGATATGCGGTGTTTAAAGGGAGACAGAATGAGTATATAATTGAGTTTTACATATATTTGTTGTTTTGGTACAAAAGAGCAACTAATGTTGCGGGGGTGGGGGGTATGAGGATTTGAACTCGGGACAACCCCCATGCAGCAGGTTGAGTTTCTAACCACTAAGCTAACCTTGATGTTCCCAATACTTTTCTCACATAGATGAGCGATAAAATTAATTGGTGGAGTGTAACAAATCGGGTATGGATCCTCTAGAGTTTACCAAGAAAAGAAATTATTAAATATTTAATATTTTATTTGTGAATTTAAGTAACCACTTTATTTTGTTTTATCACTAACAATAGTAAACTCTACAAACTCCACCACAAAATAACTCTAGAAGATCCCACACGTAAAAATCACGCACCATGCATATGGCCATATTAAATACCATATTCTCTTCAAAGCCCTCATTACACTCATATCACTTCTAAACAATAATACTTCTTATAGTTTGCAAAACAAATAAACATATGCGGAGTACACTGCTAACTGCTTTAACTTTTAAGACGAAACTCTACTATATTTTTGAGTTAGTCTACTTCTATTATATTTAGAGGCTCCTACTTAGCTATTTTCAAATTTAACACGACTGAAGTTAAGCTTACAGCTCCAATCATTATATTGCGGTTCACATAATAACAAGCAACATACTTACATACAGGATCAACCTTAAGGCACTGGTCTCATATAACGAATCTCCTATATAGTAATCTCTGTATACATCACTGATGATAATTTATATTCAATGTATTAGATGTTTGTGGAGTATAATGTTTTTTGGGTAGCTATTATATGATTAGTACTTGTGTTAATTAGTGTTTTTTTTTTTTAGTCTTTAATTAGTGTTCTTGGAGACATTATGTTTTATCGTGATTTGATTGATAATAGTACTGATTTTGGGCTTTGTCTGGTGGTTAGGTAGTTGCTTTTAAGCTGTAAAATTTTATTAGTTGGCTCTTAGCAAGTGGTTACAAAATTATTAAGATCTAAACGCATCTTATGATGGAGTATTATATTATGGTATTCCAAAACGTGGGAAACCATACACAAAGAACATACTAGTATATAATTTTGGCAATAAGTAATTTTTTTACTCAGATTATGTCCACTAACTACCATGAAAGTTCATGATCAAAATTTCGAGATGGCGATTTTGACTTTTGGATACATGGCCTTGGCATATTTCTATTCTTTTTCAACTAGGGACAAAACTAGAATTTAAAATTTAAAGTTGTAAAAAGTAATGTGCAAATTGCAAAAATAGCGTATGTTTGGTTACTATGAAATTTATGCTCCATTTTACGTGATTATCATACAACTAAATCGAACTCTAGCTTTGTACCACGACTTTCAACTTAAAACTGCGATTTTTCAATTGATAGGTTTAACTTGAAAAATTAAGATTTAAACTTGAAAACTTAAAATATAGAAAATGTAAGTCAAGTGTTCAGTACTCAATTTAAAAACAAAATTTTTCAAGTTAAACAGATTGGTCCGATTGAATAAGTCAAGTACTATAGTGTACCACTGTACCAGTGACATTTTCAAACCCGAATTTCTAACCTGAAGTAGAGTTAAGTACCAGATTGGTGTCCAAACTTTGCTCTTTTTTTGAGTTTGGAGTCTGGTAAGTTTTATGCGTGAATTTGGTATCTGGGCTAACGTCCGTTAGCTTTGCTGTGACTGCAACTCCAAAATCTGCCAAAATCATGAAACCCAACAACAAAAATCATGAATTAAGTAATTTTGATCATCAAAGACCAAAAAAAAATCCGATTATCCTGAAACAAATTATCTAGAATAAAATCATCTCTTTTACTCTCTCCTCTCTTTCCTAAAAGTGCAACTGCTACCAAGCAAAAATTACCATCACCACCACCACATCATAATCAATGTGATCAAAACCTCAGACATACACAAATCATCACTCCAACGAGCCTTAATTACAGCCCTCAAATTGAACGCATCTATATCACCTCCATTAGAGACCTCATGTGATCAACTCAGCACAAATAATAGTAATAAAAAAAATCTCAAATCAATAACTTCTGGGTTTTGTTAGTCTTATACACCCAAAGTGAAAATACCAAATCAAAATTACCTGGGCTCGTTTGGCCATAGAATTGCATCAGTTGACCAGTGGGTGTCGTTGTGTTGGTGGTTTTTTTTATAATCTTCGAAGCAAACCCAGAAGATGGTGATGAGATGGGATGAGAATGAAGATGGTGATGAGATGAAGATGGTGATGGTGAATGGTGATGAGATGAAGTGGGAGATGGCGACGAAATTGAGAAGGGGCTGGTAGGGGGATCAGGAGAGAGAATATGAAAAAAATAACGAACTTAAACCCTTTTGCCTGTGCTTTTGGACGGAATGTAACGGAGACACCAAACTCAAAGCAAAAAGTTACCAGACCCCAAACTCAAAAAAAGAGCAAAGTTTGGACACCAATTTGGTGCTTAACTCCCTGAAGTATCTAGTTTTCAGCTTATATATAGGAGTAAACTTAAGTAAGTAGTCTGGTAACGAGGAACCATCACTTTCCAGTTTTCACTTGAAAACTAAAAGTTACATATGGGCAACCGACAACTATACAATTTCTTCTAATATTTTTATAATTGTGCATAAAACAACTAAAAGTTACCAAAATTGAGTTCAAGTACATATGAACCAATTTTAAGCCAAATTTTGTGCCTCTTGCTGCATTTGAAAGCCGATCAAACAAATAGAGGGAGAATCTGAATTAAAGGAGGGGAAACATTGGGGATTAAATTGTAAAAGAACAATGCCGGTACATGGTGAAAATGCCAAAAAAAAAAGTTCCAACAATAGTGAGATATAGAGGAGTTGCTGGCAGTTTTTTTGTTAATAAAAATAAATCAACTCATTGATGAGGATTGGGGTGAGAAGAAAATAATCGTGGAGTAAAAACAGGGTTCTGTTTTATAACTCATTTTTTTCTAAATTTTAAAAGAGGTTATACATTGTCATTGGGCTAAAAATATTGGGCTCGTCTCACCGGTAAGACGATCTTATACAAGAATTTGTCTTTCCCTAAAACCCTACAAACCATTTGTTATTGTTTGTGCAATCACGTGCAAAAACTCTATAAGAAACGTGATCACGCAATGTCTACTTTCATTCCCATTACATCGTAATGAAGAATACATCTAGCCAAACATAACCCAAGTGTGGATCATTTGTCACCTGAAAAGATCAAAATAAAATGGTGAACACTCAGTGAAAAACGACCATTTCAGAATCATTGGAAATCAAACACAACCTCCAAAAGAATGTCAATCAGGCCAGATGTTTCAATCAAACTCCAGTGATATAAATTGACATTAGTGCACGAGAATGAAACATTTACACTCAAAAGATCTTTAAAAGAATGAACACAAATTGGCTCCATATATTCTACTAATTGAGCGAGTCTGCCTAGTACACGTTAAGATATTGACATCAATTAATCTCAATGCCGGTACAACCATCTCCAAACGCCATCACAGCTAGTATAAAAATGCAAGAGACAGAGGATGGACAAGAACCTCCTCAACAAGATTTACACATAGATGACAGAAGCTCAATATGCGCAACGAGATGGGTGGCGACCAGAAAATCCAAACACCGCTGTGGAAAACTTGGGAAGTCCAACAAGTGAAAACTAGCCATATTGTTCGGCAGCCTTCACATACAACAGCCTCCTTGCTGTCTGAGCTGGAGGTGCTAGTCCAGGGATATCCCTAATGTCCTTGTTGTTTGGATGCACGATCTGGACATGTAACCAGCAGATTGATTTAGCAAATATCTTACTTTCAAAAGAGTAATGGAAAGTGCAGAAAACTATTACTCAAATCAATTACTATAGAATTCAACCAGGGACATGAGTGGATACTTTACAAGGGAATTCGTAAACACCATTGGGCATAACCTATGCATGTAGGCATGTAGCTACCACAAGAATCCAACACTGATGTGTCCATGTGTCAGAATCATCCACATTTTGAGAAAGATTCATGTCTATGGCCCAGCATGAAGTGTCAAGTATCTATACTCATGTCCATATCCATATGTCAAGTATTGCAGGGGTACTTAAAGAGGGGAAATGAAGTGTCCACGAGACATCTCTGGAAGGGTTACAAGAATCAAGGAAAACTGTATTAAGTGGCTCAGGCAGATTTTCAACCAAAACAGACAACTTCTGAAGTGGCGACTGGATACTGATCAGGTTGAGACTAAGTTCAGCAGACACAGAAGACTACAAAGTTGCCAGAACAACAAGTAGATCTTTAATACAACAACCAAGCCTTAGTCCCAAAATCATGCGGGGTCAGATAACATGAATCGTCCTTTGAAACAGCCATATGTAGGCAATAAAAACTAGAAGATCGGGAGTGAACAAGTTTAAAAAGTAACGAAACACGTTGGACAAAAGTCTTAAAATGACACTAAGGAAAAGAACATATGAGCAAAAATATATAGGCATAAAACCTGAAAAAAGGTTTTACAAAATTTGAAAAAACCAAAAAAAAATAAAAAAAAATAAAAAAATAAAAAATAAAAAAAAAACTAACAAGAGAGCATAGAAAGTCAACTTCTGTCCTCCACATGGACCATATCTCTCCACACCGCCCCTATCTAATGTCATACTCCATACTTGTGATTGTTATAATTGTCCCCCTTAAATCAAATACCTTTTCCTCTTTCCTACATAACAAATCCTTCCAACAGCACCAACAGTCACGCCTAAGGAAACAGTTGCATATGCTACATTGCTACTGATGCGGAACTAAAGCGTCCCAATTTCCAAGGATTCAGATGAACCATGGTGGTAGAATTTAATTCCAGGGGATTAGAGGGCTATACCAAAGCTAAAGATGGCTGTGAGACAGATTATAAGACAGTGGTCAGGATCACATGTGCTCTACTGGGGTGCATTTTAAAATATTTTCAGTCAGTTATGTAGGAAATTCTGGCTTAAGTATGCAGTACAATGCTATGGTTGGTTTTCTCCCTGTCAGCTAGCCAATCTTGAGCAGTACCAAGGTTCCTGGAAACATCAGTCCTCTACTCCACTATTCCTTTGCAAAACCTTAAGATCATCATTCTTTTAGCATCCTCACTTCTTACATATTCAATGTTCCCAACTCATAATTCTACACACATATTCATAGTCAATGCTACCAATGGAATAATTCTGAACCACTAACACCCCCCTCCCCCCACCCTCCGGCCCCTTCAAAAGGAAAAAGATGTCACTCGGTAATAAAGAATTTGTAAAACTAGTTCAAATAGTTGCGAACTGAAGCTGGAAGCGGTAACTGAGCAGCTCCTTGTTTAAACATGACAGGGCTCAAACTCAACGTAAGAATAGGTTTTATTGAAAATCCAGTGTAATGTCGTTTAATTCCTATGAAAATGTATGCATCCAAGATTTAAGTTACCTTCACGACAATGATGGCTATAACACCACAGACGATGAGCAGGAGGAAAAGCATGATACACTTATCAGTGGCCACCTGCAACCACAAAGATACAAATACAAAGATCAACAGACCTTGAAGTAGCTAACATCACATGAGGTGTTTTACGTAAGTTAGGATATGAAACAGAGTATATGTCAGACCTGTCGACCAATCTCTTTCACCAATTGAGACGCCTTTTTGATTGAGAATTGAATTGTATCCAAATCATTGACAATGCGACCCATTTGATCAGTCTGCACCAAAAGTGACCTTGGATTAATCTCTGTCGGCAAAGAGAAAGCAAGGATAAAGCTCATTGATGAAACTTACTTGCCCCTTCAAATTAGCTGCAGTTTGTGTTCCAACCTCAAGAGTTTGAGCAACAACCTTGAAAATGAAATTATAGTTAAGATTAAATGTCACCCAAAAAGAATGTACAGATAGGTGGCTGATCAAACTATAAATACAGCCACCTGTTTGGAACGCTCGATTGCCTGGTCGGTCTCATCCATTGTCTTGTTACCAGCGGTGATAAGTTCTTGATTTGACATTGCTGCATGGAGAAGACAGATCTAGGCATGAGGTAGGGCTTGGTTGATGTGAAGTGAACTTAAGCGTAGGAATAAGTCCCACCAAACAATAAACACTTCTCCAATGATAATACATGGGAGCTGATTTGACAAGACAATAAAATTATACAACTATGGTAATGAGAGGTAGTGGACAATTTCCTTTTCTCTTCAATCTTTAAAAGAACAGCATTACTCGATTTGCCATTTCTCTACAACTCGTTTGCCCAAGAGGCCAAAACAACGATACACTTATGAGTTCTAAACTTCCAATCAGCAATTACCCAATGCAAATTTCGAAAATATACCATTCGTTTCTTGCCCCATTTGTTTCCTATTGTTGTTCACGGGCAGAAAAACTACTTTAGTTTGGAGAAAAGTCTTCGAATTCTTTAAGAAATATAATCCCATTAATTATATCATAGTCTCTTGTGTGTTCAACATCAGAAAGATGGTCCAACACTCCAACTTAAAGGAAAATATTAAATGAAAAAGTTTTTTCAGTGCACAGGAATAAGCTAATATAGAAGCTTGATTATCTCACCTGTATAGAGTGAGATAATTGGCGGTTGATAAAAAAAGTCACACTAAGCTAATATAGAATTGAAGAAATAAAGGGTCCGAGCTTTTCTCTGAAGATATTCACAAGTTAGCTCATGTTTCACAAATTCTGTCACCACTTATGATACACGAGATGAATGTATGAGCTAGAGATGTATCTTACATGATGCCATCTGAACATTTTCTTCAGCCGTTGGTTCACTGCTCCCTGCTCCCATGTCAAACAATTCCACTTTCTTATTACCAAGGGTACTCAAATACCTATGAAACAAGAAACCGGTCTCTCAAGTTCATTAGACCTTAACAAATCCACGAAGATAATAAACACCATCACTAAAACACCATGTTTCCCAAAATCACAGATTCTCTCACAACCAAGGATTATCTCAGTTAAACTCTTTCAATTAACATCATACTTTGCTAATAAATACTGAATATTTTCTAATCCCCATGTTCATATAATACAACTTGCAGAGTACGAGAATCGTTATGAACACATAACCAGAATTCCAGGGGAACTGTTGTCTTCTCCAATGCAGATGGTAAGTAGGAGAAAACAGAATTTTTCTAGCTGAAAAAGTCAAGGCGATAAACTATTTTGTTTCCAGTACTGAAATATCTAGTAACATTAGAATTTTATTTCTTCGAAGGCTCAGAAAACATAAATCAAGAGAAATTCCACAAATAAAACCAGTAGAGAAGGTGAACTTACGTCTTTCTCAAGCTCACATAGGAATTTAGCTCCTTGATCTGCAAAATGTTGAGAGATAATACAATTCAGAAAATTTTCTTGTCAAAAGGTTATATTAAAAAGTGTAGCTGTCGAGTCTAGCAATCCATACGACAGTTCGACAAGAAACTAGTCCAGACTCCGAGTTCACTTATCATACGATGCTAGTCTAGCATTGTTGGCTGGACTCACGTCTCACTTATACTGACGACTGAAGCCTAGTAAGAATAGGCAATCGACCACCGAAGTTGCAAGTGCAACAAAGCATAAAATGCAACAGTCCTGCACACATCATATACGCTCATGCAGAACCCACAAAGCTTCTTGTCTATTACACCAGATATTAAACAAAGAAAACCCAATTTAAACTCTAAATAATTAGTTTTAGTAGGATAGACATGTGCATTCCCATATTGTTACACTTATATGTTATATCCAAGATGGTGCTATCAGTGCACATTACAGGGCCATATGATTAAGTTCATGAAACACCACCCTCAGACTACTTAGTACCCGCAATTCTCTCAAAAAGTGTTGCATGGGTAAATGTACACCTTAGTTTGCCAACGCCTCAGAAGCCTGAGGCGCACAAGTGTGCATGAGGCGCACCTGAGGCGCACTGAGGCGCAGGCCCTGAGGCGCACGCGAGGCGCATGACTCTGCAATTTCCAGTTTTCTTTCTCTTGTAACCTTATTTCTACCCTTCCCTTTGCCCCTTAATCCCTTGTTTATACTTCTTTACCCATAGGTCCTTTTTAATACCACAAAAGGGGTAATTTTTTGCAAATTGAGGTTTTGAAAAATAGAATTTTGTTTGCTAAATGAGTGAGCCTCGTGTGCATGAGGCGTGCGCCTTGCGCCTCATCGCAACAGCCTCCCAGCGCCTCGGTGCGCCTCGCGCCTCCTTAAACTAAGATGTACACTATGAGCAATCTTAGCCAGCCGTTTCAATAATTATCTAGAATTTCAATATAATTGAACCTATTGAAATTTAAATATCTCAATCCTAAAAGCTCTCGCCAGTTACATGACTCTTTCCATAAGCACATTACATGAAAGAATACATCATTCTACAAAGGTATTACTAGAGACAAACAAGTAGCAAAAGAGGTTTCTAACCATGGACTGTTTCTCATCATTCAGTAGCTTGTTGACTTCAGGCGGATTTCTGGTCTCTTCATCTTTGATCTCACGATCAAACTCCTTGATCAATCTATAATAACAGGGAGTTTAAAAAGAGTCACCTAACATTCACAGGAATCACAACGACTCAATATCTAATCACCGCTCGCTTACCCTTAAAGCCTTGTTAGCATAGATATCCCATTATCCCCAACGAGAAGGTTTAGCTATTTTCCACAACTCAACCACCCCACATCACAAGCTTCGAAAATATCCAGAAAAGTAAAGCCAATATCTTATTACCTTTTACATTCCCTCATCTTTGCTGCAAGATCTTCCAACTGCTTACTTTGTCTACTGGAGTCTTTGATTTTGTCCAACTTTTGGAAGCCATTGCTGAAAGAACACGCAGTTAAATGTCACAAGTTACAATAGCAACACTCATGCATTGACACATGTTTCGATAACTGCATTAATTAATTGAATTGTGGCTCGGAACACAGAGACCTCAACAAATCCGGAAAAAATATCCAGTCCAGCGTATTCTTAAACCCATTGCAAATAAATCACTTAAAGAATATGAAAAGATTAAGCCAAATGACATGCACTTCTTGCATTGTGAAGTAGCAGGCAGAAGGTGCGATTCTCAAAGAACTTTTCATTATGGGTCATCCGTAAGCAGCCTATCTATGTTTTCAACGTAGGGCTAAGGCTTGCATACATCCAACTCCCCCCCCCCCTCCCCACCTCACCTTATAGCGGCAGCCTTTAAGGCGCTGAGATAATGTTGTTGTTGTTGTACATCTTAAAGTTTTACAACATAATTTTAATGCAAGATCTAGACAATAAGTGAAAGCTTCTACTGGCAGCAAAAAACCTCGTTCTTTTAACAAAATTTTAATGTATAATACTAATGACTTTGCTGTTAACATACTAGGGGTCTTAATGTTTCACCAGATACTGGGCTAAAATTCCTGCTAAACAAACTTTGCATGAAGATAGAAGTGATCGGGCAAAGGATACTGATCATCATGTATTTTAAAAAGTTCTAACACAGCAAAAGAAACCAAAGTTTTGTAACAATACACTTGTTATATGCCAAAAAAGAGCAGAATCACTTTAGAATAGTCTCCACCATTCAAAATGAACTTGATTCTCACCCATAAAAAGGTCGTCAAACTTGACACTTTAAAGGCCACCCCGCTCTACCAAGAATGTGTCACAACTCCCCCTTAGTATGATGCCAGGCGACTAGTTTACCTCTTTGAATAGCAGAGAAGCACCTTAAAAACAGTCTCCACCAATCAAAAGTCCAACTTGGTTTTTAACCAAAGAAAAGGTAGTCAAACTCGGCCTAAAACGCCACCCCATTCTACTGTAAGATTGTCTCACAGAAGTTCCCACCCCCCACCCCTTTCAGTATGACAACACGCTACTCGTTACTCTTTCACCTCTTTGATCATTTAACCACAATAACCCACCTCATCGGCTCATCTCAATAAGATGTACTATACAAGAGAATTTCCATTGCCGCAAACTTTATTCACAAAAATGGCGGAAACACAATTCAGATTGATGCCATCATTTCAAATATATAGGGTCATGGCGATCATTTAGCTGTAAGCCAAATCAGAATTACCTTATCAGCCTAAGAAATTTGAGTGACTTTATAGTTTATACAAAGGAACAACCTTGAATGGATGATAAACACCTTTAGAAATTATAATCAATAAAGTAGAACGCACAGCCAAATGTGACTCTCAGCTTTAATTTTCAAAAGCCAAGTAGTTAATAACAAAAAGAACAGCATGTAAAAAAAGACCTATTGACAGCCAGCGTTTCCAGTTGCCTAGTTCAAATACACTAATCACGATACCAGCAACGATAACTTTTTTCTTTTCTTCTTTTTTCGAGAAGCACAAATTAAAGTTCAAGGATGAGCAGTAGAGACAAATGTATATACATAAACCTAATAAACGTGTACTATTTCCCCCCCCCCTCCCCCCTTCAATTCCAGATGTTCGAAAATATCAGCTCAAACTACCAATGGTACGGTCCAACATGACCCAAGAAAGGTCCTCCAAAACAGTAATAACTCTTCCACAAACAATTAATCTCTCAAATGATACGATGTCATCCAATATAACTTAACACTTTGAGCATGTAAACCAGCACTATACAACTCTTTCGGGGAAAACAAGAAAACTCATATAACATACTGGTGCCGAAGCAAAACCTGCATTCGATATCCCTTGTTAACACTAACATTACGGAAATCAGAAGACGCAACTTACAACAACTAATTATTCATCACACAACAGACCTCATATCTAATTACCAACACCATAAGCTCAGTTCCAATAACTAAGAACATACGAGACAAAACAATTTGAAAAAACGATACCAAGTTTCGAACTTTCTCTGCTAAACACAATGTAGCACAACATAATAATTGCACAAAACCTAGCCATATGAAGAGAGAGAGAGAGTGAGAGAAAGTAAGGAGCATACGCAAGAGCGCGGAAATTGTCGCGAATTTCGCCGTGGATCTGCTCCATCTGAGGATTCATAGGTAAGTCGGTCGCCATTTTCGCCGGAGTTCACACTTTTCCGGCCAAATTAATCAAATACAAAACCCTAGCTCAAATTTCCAAGTCGTAACGCATCTAATTCCACTCCCAGAAAGAGAGAAAAAAAAATCAAAATGCAGGCCGAGGAAAGAGAAAAGTGTGTAGAGTAACAAAGTGATCTGGAAAAGATTGGGGCTAAAAATTAGAACCCTAAATGATAGAAATCAGTAGAACTCGAGGGGGAAGAATGAGGAAGAAAATGCAGGGGATATAGTAAAATTAGGGTTAGTTGAGGAAGACAAAGAAATTGACAGAGTGGGAAGAATGATTGAAAACTTCAGGAGAAAGAGAGGGGATTCGCTGTTTTTTGGATTTTGTTTAATGATATACGGTGTATCATATACTAGTATATATACACCCTCCGTCCCCTTTTAAACACCCCATACCCAAAATACCCCCGTGTTGAGGAGGGTGTACACACTAATCGGTTCATCGAAGTTCCCAAAAAATTGCATAGTGAGTTAGATAAGAATCTTAGCAAAAATTCCATGCAATTTTTTTGGGACTTTGATTAACCAATTAGCTTATACACGCTCCTCAACGAGGGTGCGTTTTGGGTATGGGGTGTTTAAAGGGGGACGGAGGGAGTATATATATATAGGGGCTGCATCCAGTGAGAAATGATAATTTGGTGAGAAATGAGAAGTAATCTCAGCCATTGATTTCGCGTAACTGTAGTAAGTACACTGCATAACTGCAGTCGTAACTCTACTAACTAAAATTCTTAACTTCATTCACTTAATTGTACTAATTAAATTGTCTAACTCCGGTGAGTTAACTCCATAAAGTAAACTCCACCAAATTCAACGAAAATTTATTTACTCTAACGTAACTCCAATAACTAAAACACGTAACTCCAACTCCATTATTTCCTTTAATAAAACATGTAACTCTAATAACTCCAACTTAACTCCATCATATAACTTCAATTTAACTCCATCAACGAAAACACATAACTCCAACTTAATTTCATTAATAAATAAAAAAACGTGACTCAAATAACTCTACTACCTAAATCACGTAACTCCATTAACTAAATCACATAACTCCAACTTAACTTCATTAACTAAAACACGTAACTCCAATTTAACTCCATTAACCAAAATACGTAACTCCAACTTAAGTCCATTAATCAAAACACGTAACTCTAACTTAACTCTACTAACCAAAACACGTAACTCCAATTTAACTCCACTAACTAAAACACGTAACTACAACTTAACCCCACTAATTAAAAGATGTAACTCCAATAACTATGACACGCAACTCCGTAACACCAAGAACTAAAATCAATAACTCTAACGTTAATTTCAATAATAAAAAACAAAAACAAAAAAAAAAAACATCTTTTTTTTTTTCAATTTCTCTTTCCTCCCTCATCACTCAGCCCCACCGTCCCCTCCGCCACTGCTCCACCGCACCCCCGCCCCCAAAAGCATACGGCACCACCTCGATCGCCGGAAAACTGGCCGGCCGCATCTAGCGAACCAAGCCCCGACATCCAACCACCGAATCCACCATCTCAGCCACCTTAATTTCACTCCCCCCAACCGCCATTTTCTCTTTGTCCTCTCCTCTAATTCGTTCCATTTTACTCCACGCGGCGAAAATGAGAGGACCAGGCCGAAATCGGTGTGAAAACGTGAGAGGATATCGGCAAAGGTGAAGGTCGACGGCGGCGAACAATTCAGGCGACCAGATCTGAAAAAACGACGACGAAAAAAAATAGAGAGAACGCGCTGTACGCCGCGTGGTGAAGATTGACGGAGGCTGAGGATGTCCGACGAAGCCGCGCCGTCGTCGATAGAGTCTTCTGGTGGTCTCTGATGCGGCCGTCGTTGTTGTCGGCGTACGACCGCGGTGGCAGGCAGTGGCCGTCTGGCGGCACGAGTGGGAGGGAAAGATAATGTGAGGGTTTGGGGATTGGGTTTAATTTTAATTTTGCTTTCTTTTTATTTCTGTTTTTAATTTAGACCACTAGATCTATGTAATATAAAGGGGTGAGATTACTTCTCATTTCTCACGAAAGTAATACTTCTCATTTGATCCAATTCCTATATATATATATATAATATATATAGGAAATCTATCAAATGAGAAGCATTAATTTCGTGAGAAGTGAGAAGTAATCTCAGCCATCCATCTCACTTGATCTAATGACCCATATTAAAAACAGAAATAAAAGAAAATTAAAACTAAAAATACACCCAAACCCCCAAATCTCACATTATTTTTGTTGGAGTAGGTGTCCTCCGACAATAATGCGTTAACTAATTAAATCTAATTAGGAATAAGCCTGGGATATATTATATATATATTAAGTCAGTTGATTAACGTAAATCGATAATGGTTGGCTGGCTAGAGTTTGACGTTATTGTCGTTTAACGGCGGTAATCAACTGATCCCTCTCGGT
>JBBYHQ010332372.1:0-63741 GCA_038382645.1 Spergularia azorica
TTAAGTCTTTAGGATAGCGATTATACGCGCCTAGAAGCCTACGATATGCCATAATCAACCCCTATATTTCCAACAATGATATCATAGTTTATAAACACAACACGATTTCGCTGACTTACTACTGGGGCGGGAATGATCTCCTCTCTTTTCTTCGTCAAGGTTGAAATGGAGGGGAAAACATGATAAAAGATCTGACAGAAGGAAATTTTCATCAGTGTATTTCTTGACCTATCCGAAACTTTGAAGTATTCAGGTGCAATATGTCTTGACACTTGACAGTGAGTTCGGGGCTTTGTTGAGCTTGATACCCTATAATTCACCTAGGCCTAACATAAGAAAAGTCATGATTCATACCATAAGAGCATTCTGTCCTTATTTCAGGAGAACATCTCTGGCCTCGTTCATACGGCCTAACTTCTCGTCCATCTTTGACTGATTTGCACAACATTCGTCCTGCAGATGTTAATGGTATGGCTATTCTGATCTGACCACTGGTGCTAGACTGCTAATACTTTGCTTCTGAAGCACAACTAATAATGTGTGTGACATTGTTTTCAGTAAATTCATCAAGGGGAAACAAGTATTTTGGAGAATGCCTAGTTGGAACAGCACGCTGTCAGAAGCCTGCGAACAAAGAAGCTGCTCTTGACACAGAAACAGATTGGAAAATATGGGCACCACCTGTGCAGGTATGTCCCTCTACAAACCTACAAACAACTGGACTCTAGGCTAGTACAATTTGTTATTGCAGTACTTCGCTCCTCAATAACACTTTCATTACT
Source organism: Spergularia azorica (assembly GCA_038382645.1). Lineage (NCBI taxonomy): Eukaryota > Viridiplantae > Streptophyta > Magnoliopsida > Caryophyllales > Caryophyllaceae > Spergularia > Spergularia azorica. The sequence goes on from JBBYHQ010332372.1 coordinate 783, forward strand.
CGTAATCTGTATTCATTCTTGACTCCCGACTCTGTCTAGAAAAGAAAAGAAAAAAAGAATATGAGGACTGCAACGCAGATTTAAAGCTCAGAAAGAAAAGGTTTCGGTTTGTCATTGTTTGTGGTTAATGCCTTCAGGTTAGAGGAGATGTCGCAAGGGCAGTAATGTACATGGCTGTCCGGTATGGATTTCCTCAACCTGCTGAAGGACCTGGTCTTCGCCTTTCAGACACCCCAAACATGGGTACGTGATATATCCATTTATATTGAAAACATACAGTCCCCTCTTGTGTGAAAATAGCTCTATTCTCCTGCCCTTGGCTCCTTGCATTCTGAAGTAATGTTCTGTACATGGCTACATTGCACTCAATTCTCATTTGTGTTCCTGTTAACGTATCTGTTTACGACATTTATTTATGCCTTCAGCATTCTTTGGAATAGAAGTATCTGTTTTCTGAATGAGCTAGCCCCTCTATATGTCTCAACGAGAGGTTATGATCTTGTACATTCGCACTATAGTTCCCATACCTCGCCAACAGGCAACAACAGAAACCTTTACAGGTTGTTCCAATCGCGCTAAAAGTCTTAATTAAGCTGGAATATTTCTCTCCTTGTCTTCCTTTATTTTGCAGCGAAAAGAGAGATGGGACTGTTGTCTGTTCTCGTCAAGTGGAACGAGTTAGACCCTCCATCCCAAGAGGAGAAGTTGAGGAACGAAAGGATTTGCAGGCTTTACCAACACAACAGGAACCCATTTGTAGATCATCCTGAGTATGTCAGTCTTCTGTGGAAACCAGCTGAGTGAAAGATTAGGCAGATGCCTTAGATTGGGCTGTCATGAAAAGCTACCAAAGCTTGAATTTGTTTGCACAATGGCACCAGTGTTCCAACCTGATTTATTACCGACATGGCGACAATATGTTGGTTATATTCAAATAAACTTTATGCTCATTAACCTGATGTACGATTATACAACACTACCCGGGTTGCATGTCCAAACACGATAGTAGTCGTGTTTATATTTGTTGCTCGAAATCACTAAGATGATGTCTTTGACAGTTAAGAAAAGTCACTAACAGGATACCTGGAAACCATCAAGCTCAATGAATCACAAAAAAAAAAAAAGAAAAAAAAAACCTAATCCGGCAACATACTGACCTACAAATCTCTAGATAAACAGAAGGGCACACTTTATTATTGTAAATAAATGAATAAAGATAACTCTGATTGAGAGCCAGGTCTACTTTTTTTACACTCTTCTGTACAAACTTTTAAACCCAGTACAGCCTAAAGGAATCGACCTCGAAAAACATCTAATTCCTTTTGTTCGAGAAAAATGACAAACTCGAATCTAGACAAAAATGCAAGGTCACAGGATAGCTGTGACTGACCACAAAGAATGTGACTTGAAAAAATTGAAGAACCAAAACTAGGTACCAGACCGCCTGGTACAGTATAGTAAAAAAATGGAGGGCAAAATCCGGCAGGGTTTCCTATATTAGACTCATGAATCATGAATAAGTTCTTTTCCGGGAGCAGAAGCAGCCAAAAAACACTGATGCTGTCCCTTCACACCAACACAAATAAGAATTTCTGCATAATGATGGTGAAGCAGAAGTTAGATGAACGTGAAGAAACAAACGGAAGTCAGAAGTCGAATTACATCAGAGGGGGGAGTTCAGGGTTCTCACATATTTCACAGGCGAGACTTCCAGTTGAGGATCAGAGAAATGACAGCATTGCTCAAAATAAGTGCAGGGCCATTTTCAGCTTGTTCTGTTTCCATTTTGGTAGTTTATAGAAAGCATCTTTTGCCATACCGAATTTCTCTTTGAATTCTGCTGCTGAGAGATAAGTCTGCACAAACATTGAAAATCACAAGTTAACCCCACTCAACTAGAATAACCTGTACTGGATCCTCGATAAAATTAGTAAGCAACAGCTGATGCTCAAACAAAATCTATTCTTCCAAAATTCTTCCTTTTCATCTGGAAAGAGGGGGAAGAGGGAGGGGGATTGTCAGTGGATTGCTTGAAATAACATCAGCGCAAGGGAGATAAGAAAGCTACCTCTCGCTTAGTGATATCGATTTCAGCAACAGGATCTGATGATGTAGTCTTCAGGCGATCATATGGGTGTATTGGGAGTCCTTCATCGTCCTCAACCTCATCCTCCTTGGCATCTTCTTGTATGCTGTCCATGGAATTCTCCTTTGGCGTCTCCTTGGAATTTGAGTTTGGTGATGGTGCTTCTGTAGGAGATTCTGGATTCACTTTAACACGGAAAGGAGATCCAAACATGTTACTATGAAGGTATAGAACACAAATGAGTATAAACAGACACCAAAACTTCAAGTATACTTACCCTTGCGAGAACGAGGTATGATAGTTTCTTTAGGACTAGGAGATTTATCAAATGAAGCAGTAAGAGCTGCAATAGCAGCAGATTTTGGAGCTACTACAGCAGCATCAGGTGTTGCTGATTTTGGGTATAGCTTCCTTATCATTGGTGGTGGTGTTGATAGATTTCTGGTGTTTGCATTCTCAAAAGTGGCAGCAAGTGCATTGAATGCAGGAGACCTTCCTCTCACCCGAACACGGTCCGGGCTGAAAGACATACTCCTTGAACGCTGTGATTTGTCTGGCACACTTGATCTTCCACCATACGATACAGGAGTTCTCCTCTTTGGTTTCTGAATATGCATTAACCACAGAATCAGATGATGAATAAAAGAGATGTCTGGGTAAATGATAAGGCAGTGACATGACAATCGCTGTAGAGTTATTCGGTTCAAAATGTGGAAGCATTGATCCAGCACATATAACAGAATGACTCGTGATTCAACAGAAAACACCGTCTTAGTGGGCCGAATTTCCATGAGATATAAGAAGATGTAAGTTCTTGAAAAATACTTTCCAAATTAAAATTAATATATAGCATGTATCCTGAGAGAGAATAAGGCTTTATTGTTGTTATTATCCGTAGGGAGTAGCAGGTTGTTGCCAATGCTTCAACCATAAACTACGCCGAAGCCATGAATCTAATATTGAAGCAAAACTCAAATTGCAATTCAAGGAGTAATAGTTCAAAGATCGCTTACAACTATAGCTGGGGTCCCTCCATTCTTGACTAATGCTAATTTCCTTTGGAATGAGTTTCCATGAATCTGTCAAAAATAAAATAGTTAGGTGACTGCAGACTTTGCCGAGTCATATTGTTGGAACGAAACAGAATACTCACTCCAGATTTTGCTGAGTCCCATGTGAAAAAGCGAGTAAAGAAAGGAGGCTCATTCCCTTCCGTGATCACATACATAGGCACTCTTGGAGAGAGTTTCTCTAGAAGAAAATCACGTTCCACAAATTTCTGTCACAATCAAGAACACAAGTTACAATCAATCGAGTGTGGTAAATTTCAGTTATGACTTTTTTCAGTGCCTACAATGGGAGCAGGCCCAAAGCTATACAGAGTCAGATAAGACGCCTGACACGCTAATACAATGTAAAAGCAATTGGTAAATGATTTTCCTGTATAAATTCAGCCGTTAGTTGCAACTAGGGAGATTCAGGAATCAGGATTTCAGGTGTCCTGCTTGCTAAGTTGTATATGAATGTATTATTAGTGCGAAATAGATATACAATGTCCAAAACCACCATGAGACTTAATTTTACACATCAAAAGAGAATATGATATATCAGCTGTCGAAAAATTCTCACAAGGAGATGAGACAATCGAGTATTCGACCATACCTCTGTGATTACCCTCTAAAAGTTTAAGACCAGTTACTCCCCATTGTCAAAAAACTTAACATCAAGAAGAATCCAGGAACTCAAAATTTGGAGTCTAAAAAAGATATATGATGTATGCTTCTTTGAATAATGAGAGGTAGCTTTGAGCATAGCTTAAAGAAGCGTGAGTATAGGACATAGGAATACGTATGGGTATGGCTAGTGGAGTGTCAAAGTAAGTCGATTAACAAAGGTTGGCCCCTTTAAATTATCAGGCAACCAGACTTATAGACTCTTTGCTCAGTCAAATTAAGTACTTTTTAAAATATTCTACATAGTCCTGAAGGAGCCATCTAACAAGTCTATAAAGAAGCACAGCCATTATTATTACTATTATTATCAGTCCAGTGTTAATGCTATGTCGAACATCAAGTCATCAATGATAAGTATCCAGGGTGATGTATAGATGAAGAACTTTGGATACTAAAGTAACAAAGTTTTATAAGTGTAAATCAGTACCAGCACAACTGACATTCAGGGTTCAAAAAAATTCGTTAAGCAATGTATACCACCATTTTAGCAATTCCAAGGCAATTTGCAGTTAAACAAGCAGGCAAATGACTTCACAGAAGATCTTAATATCCATACCTCTCCAATGGTCAACGCTTGCAATTTGGTCTTGGAGTCCACTTGTTGTCCAACCCAAACAAAAATATCAGAGTGACAATCCAATATAAATATATCTTCAGTCATCAAATCATCTTGAGTAAAGTTATGAATTTCTACCACCTGGCACAAAATGATCTGTGAGTTGAATATTTATCAACAACCTTGATTATGACATGATGAAATCCATAACCTAAGCATATGATAATAGTGTGCATAACAAACAAAGCTGATGATATTCTCTCATAGCAGATTAGCAGTCCAATCTCCATGTCTCACACCGTGACTCAAAGAAACAAAAAAGGGGGCTTGAATCTTTGCTCATAAGAGAAATTATGGATGTGGCATTAGAATTAGTGCGGTACTAAGACTCAAAAGAGAGCTTTATCACTCAGATGAGATTTTGTTTGTTAAGTACACGATATTGCCTCTAAATACTCCTAACAAAACTTCTCTCAACATTGGTCATTGTTCTCTTTTGTGCAGAAAATTACCTATGACAGTCTGTAGACTGTCCTAACAAAAATTCTTACCTATGACAGTCTTAAGGCGTGATTTTAGTTTCACTTTGCCCACCTTTTGTATGCCCTCCTATAAACGGAAGTCACCCACTTGGTGCCCCGTCTACCCTCTTTTTTTTTGAGGAAAAAAAACAGTTCTTTCAACATATAATGCACGACGTCAAATATTCAAAACTCGAAGGATGCGGCTATCATGTTTTTACTGGAGGTACGATGAAGCCAGATGCCTTTATATGTGATATATTTTAATAGCTACATGAGTGCTAGTTTCCTCCTAGGCAGTTTGAAAATTGAATTTAAGATGTGCAGATTCATGACTTTGCTCAAACAAGACCTTGAAGCATACATACCTTCAAATCTTCTGTTCATTAGCAACAATTTGCCACCCATGATGAAACAAGAGAATACAATGAAAGTATTAGCCAATGTAAAGGATGAATAACAACTAACGGATAGATACAGAATTTCAATATATTAAACACCTTTAACAAAGCTGCATGAGAACAAGTGTGGATCCTTTTCTGGCTCCCTTACAATTTTCTGGCTTGAGTATTCAGTTTTTTCTCCTAACAATTGCCAGAACTGTTCAGATTCTGCTCCTTCTTTATGTGTTTTTGACTGTAAGTTTGGCTGCAGAAAGTAGTAATACGTATGATTAATAACGGCAAAACAAGCCAGTACAATCAAACCCCAAACATAACATCCTCCATGCTCAGCAGAAAAGGATACAACATGGTTGGAAAACAACCAATACCCTACACAAATCTCCTTCAAGCAGGTTTTAGAACCCTAGAAGTCCACAGGCAACACCCTCTAACTAGACTGGCTAAGCAATAGTACTCAAATAGTCACATTCGACCTAGTGCCCACGTGTTTGGTCAATTGAAGACATATTGAAGAGTAATGTAAGAAGAGACTTCAGGAACACAAATAACCTCTGGGTCTTGTCCAAAATTTGGCTGCAATAGTCTTTGCACAGGCCGAAACAGAAATGATCAAACTCAGGATATATGTGAAGACTGATAAAATGAATTGTGTGTGACAGAGAATTGGGAGTCCCTATCATAATGGAAGACTGCTTTGTCAAAAGCTCTTTGTAAATACACGCAATAATTGGTAGACAGAGGATTATGGTATGTGCTTCATGTAAGAGCTTAAGAATTACGTTTGTCGACCACATTCATGCCACTATGCCAGTACCAAAGTAAGACTTGAATGGGAAAGAGACATCACCTCAGGCTTTGTTGATTTACAACACGATCACTATCCTTCTTTTTCAGCTCATTCTTACTAGGAAATAATGGCGAGAGAGATAATCATTACCTTAATGATATCCAACTGCCTCTCAACAAGCTCTTGATCCTCTGGTGACGTGAGGTTGCCAGACCATGTAAATACAGTTGCACCGCTGTGTAATATGTAGCAGTATGAAGAGTTTAAAGATGAAGGAACCTGATAAAGTTCACACAATTAGTTATTGTCAGCAAAACATGAAAGATAGTCCCAGATGATAAACGACAACAGAAACTCTCACACGAGTCCTACTATAGTGGAAAAACAGGAATGCTACAGCAAAGAAACAGACAGTCTCCAAAGTTTCTAGAAACGAAAAGGCATATTTGTTTCAATTGTTGACGGTCAACTTGGAACAAGTTGTCTTTGATGAAACAATGAACAGACATCCAAACAAAAAGTTTGTGCATGTTGCGGGATGCTAAAGCGGAAAGGGAATGACAGCAGATTCGTGAGATTACTTTCTGAATTCCTTTTTGAACTGTGTTACTAGCCTACTGTCTTGTAACAGCAGAAAAGCCCTTTAGTTGGAGTATTAGTAAATTTTAGCTAAATACTTCAAGTTCAAATTTGTTCAAAGAAACATATTATCCTCCAAATTCCAACCTTGCCTCTCAGTGAATAAATATTTGCATGTGCTTGAAATCATGACTGAAACACAAAACACCCCCAACTCACTCTCCAACTCGTCACTGGCAATAGCTCTTGGAATTGTTTTGAGGTTACCCGGAGAAAGGATATCAGCTACTTTTACAAGCCATGGTTAAGGACCACTACTACAAATCGAAAGGTCTGTTTAGCAATGGAATATGTGCAGGTACATCACACCTCCAATGGAGGATGCCACAGATTCGGCACTCTATATTTTCGCAGTGTTATGGAGGAATGTTCCGATCAGGCCTAAACTCGAAACTAATGACAAATCAAAGTGATCTTTTACAGTATACTTTTAAGGTGCCACACTCAAGAAGAATATAATACCCCAAGGAGCAAACTGGTTAAGAGATTTGGTCTCACTCTCTTTCAGACAGGAAGACAGGAACACTATTTTTAAAATATGATTTTCGACGTTTTATTATCCACGGAGAATTGGAGACATAATGGCCCCTGAACTACTACTGAATAACGTATCGTTTGATCAAACAGCAAATATTGTAAGAAGGACACGACTAGTCTATATAACATACAAAATTAAATTAAATTTAAAAGAATATATACACACCACGTCTACTTGGATGGCTTGCATGTTATCAGGTCCAGAACCCTGAACTCGAAACAAAGCGACACCATCCTCTGTGTATGTATCATCAGGAATCCCCTGCTCAGCAATGTACTTTTTGTAACCTTCACTCACTCCACCCTGGTAATTATCCAACAAATGTCATGCACTATCGAGGATTATAAGAACAGGGACCAAACCATAGCTTGTAAACAGAGTATCAAGTTGCCAACGCCCACAGACCTTAAAAACAATAAAGCTTTGAAAGATTGCGAAAAATTGGATCGGCTCACTTCCTTCGTAAAATCGAGCCTACACATAACAACCAACCAATTGAAAAGGATACTTCAATATATCTAACAATCAAATCACTCTTCTTTAGTAAAATCTAATAAAGTGAAACAGGAGAATATTACTACGAAAATGTTACCTGAGAAGGCAAGAACTTCATTGATTCTACCATCTTGCTAGCCTGAGCTATAGCTGATCTTTGTTCCTCCTGTAATCAAGTGACCCACCTCAGCAAAAAAGATAAGAAATACGGTCCGTACAGCACAAACTGCTGAGCCATGACGATGCATCCGATTGAAGAGTACATAATCAATCAACAACATCCAAATGCTTTGTTTTCAAATGATATGTTGCCTCTCTCCCGAAATTTAAGGACAGATGGAATTTAAAAATGGAGAAGCCTAGCATGACATAATCGTGCAGTGTTCCTACTCCGGCTTTGCCACACCTCTCCTCTACCCATTTTAAAGAGGGTTTGACCCTTCAGGTGATGTCTGCAGCATAGACATAGAAGCTCCTCCCACCCCCCCCCTCCAAAAAAAACCAAAGCCGAAAAGGAGAAAGTATGAATGTAAGCCTGCAATTTGAACCAGACCACCCTCACTGAAGTGGGCACCAAACCAACTGGCCTCTCCTTGAACCTCAAAGCCAACCCCCTTGAACTCTAAATTTTGCTGTCCCCTCCTCAATCTTTCACCAACACATCTGCAACCCCCAATCCCCCCCCCCTCCCCCCAGGGCACTACGCTTCTCCCCCACCAAAAGAGGTCACCAACAAGAGTTATCCTGCCACAGGCCTTATCCCTGCCTCTTTATGTCTGGCTGCTCCTTTGTTAGCAAGAGATCAATGCTACCCACAAGCAAACTAAAACAGCAATTCAGCTAAAAGGAGCTAATAAAAGTTGCTCTTTACCACTGGGACCAGCAAAAAATTTCCACAACACATACAAGAGAAGCTCAGATATGCAAACATTAAGATGAGGAAGATAGACTTTATATATTTACCTCAATGCTCTGTTTTCCAAACCATGTGCCAATAAGATACTCCTCTTTCTCTTCTCCAGGATATACATACTGAAAGATGTAACAATCTCCACTGTAGAATTTCGATTGTTCTGAAGCCGAGAGGAGAGTCTTCTCACTGCCATTTACACGCCACGCCTGTACCACCATTGAAGAATCGGCATTAAAAATTTATGATAATAGTATTAGCTACGACCTCAGAAACTTGACACATGGAATACATGTAAAATTCAATATGCTGTAAAAAAACAGATGATAATTGATAGATAGTAAAATATATCTGAGGAACGCCTTGTCAAAGTGTTTGCAACTTCAAACCGAACTAAGCAACTACTGATTTTATTTTTTTTGGCTGACCAGAGTATATTTTACATATAATACCAAGTAAAAGGTTGCCACAACACACTACTTAAATCTTTAGAAGAGAGGTGAAAGCTTGGGGGGGGGGGGGAGGGGGGGCATAAGAGCCAGAGGCAAGCCCTCCGCCCCTCTGTCCAGATCTAACCTCCGAGATCCTACTCTTGCCACAGTCCTGAGTTTGGTTCATAGATCGTTTCCAATTCACATACACACGCAGCAAGACTCGTATGAGCCAAATATGATTTATCACAGACCAATGATCAATACAAAACAAAACTAAGTAAATAAAAGGATCTCAATACTGTACCTGCAAATTTCCCGTGCAGTCAATATGAGGTTGGGGTTCATCTACTGAGGGGGCAGCTTTGACGAGGCCCTTCACATTGACACCCTGACGTTTAAGAAGAGCTGGAAGGGAAAAAGCGTTGAAGGATTTCAATATCAGAACATAACAAAGTGAAGTGCAAACCTTACCACTCCGACCAAATTAAATTTCCCATGGCATTTGAATATATGAGAGGATTTTTAATTCCACGGGAAGTTTAAATTGGGACGCAGAGGTATTTACAAATATCTATGGAGGAAAATATATGACCTACTGTCTAATGACGCTCATAATTAAGAAGACTGTCTCAACATCACTTACCAGCAACTTTGCCTCTTCCATCTTCAGATACAGCGACCTGGGCAGTTTCAGGCCACGAAGCAAATTTTGATCGGAAGGCTACTGCCTCAAATCCCTCTATTATACGGATTATATGACATTTTGGACGATCAAGGCTCCGAAGCAATTCCTACATGAAGTATAGCGAAAATAAGATAAATAAATATGCAAATAAGTTCAACAGAAAGATAGGAAAAGCTGAGGAAAGAGCCGGATTTTACTTCTGCTGCTCCACTTGCACTTTTCCTCTCATCCAGAGAGGTGGTCCTTCCCATCCATACAAAAACCTCCGTACCACAATCCAGAAGGTAACATTTATTCGTTTGTAACAGATCCCTTGTTAAAGACTCAACATCTTCAGGTTCTGCCTGCCCCTTATCAACACTTGAAGAAGAAACAGATAACACTGTCAGGAGATTAAAAATAGGATGAAGCCAACAGAAAGCATATTCGAAACCAGCAGAGACAAAGAAATTACCGGTAAAGCTTAGGAGGAATAGGATCAGTTTTCTTATTTCCATCAGTGGCAGCTTTCCTTGGAAGCGGAGCAAAACCACCAAAGAACCCCCAGAATTCACCGGATTCAGCATCAGCCATCAATTTTCCATCCTCTGGAGAAATGACCCATAACAAATTCAAAAGTGAGCACAATCATAGATTTCTTGTTCTTCTTTGAGATAGGATATGTAGAGCAAAGTTTTGAATAAGACAAGCAAAATAAATTAACAGTCTTCAGTTTTATAATACATAGCTTAAGGAATGCTTCACTAATGAGCCCAGACTTACCAATAGCAGCTATATCACATTTTCCATGATGATAAGTGTCTTTTATATACTGGACAACCTCCAATGCTTTAGCTCTCTCTTGAATGGAGGAGTTGGAACCATTAAATTGAAAGATTTTAGATTGGGTATCTAAAATGAATATATCATCGTGATTTAAAGTGGATCGTGCACAAGGAACCTGACATTCAGAGTGTTTTTTTATTAGGCAAAATAAATATACGCTGTTTACTGTTTATGGCTCCTATATACATTATTATCATACAGAAGGTGAAGAACTTACCTCGTTCACATGAACAACATGTTTACCCCTGCAAACGTATAATCGAGCTTTGTATTCTTCCTCTTCATGATGTTTGAAACCAGATGAAATTCCGCCTTCTAAGGGTATAATACAAGGCTTAAAATATGAAAGGAACTTCTCAGTTTCATGGCCCTGCACTTCACGATATTGAACAGCACGACCTCCCAAAGCTGCATCCAACTCCACAGTTTTAATGGCTGCAGCACCAGCTTCATCCTACTTGATGCGAACCAAAATCCTCAGACTTTTAATATGATAAACACCCTTCACAAACTTCCTAAAAAAATCCAGGTGTCCTTGGAATATATTAAAAAAAAAAAAAGTTACAGTGATAAGAACAAGAGCCTAATGGCAACGAGCCTACGAGTGCTTTAAGTGAGGTATTCCCATGTAACCAAAAACCCACTATTCTTAGGTTTTATAATAGATAATTAGGATGGCTCAAATAACTGCATAAGCTTCTTGTACTGAGCAGTTGATGTGATTCTCGACGTAATTTTCATTATGGTTCATCTAGAAACAGCTTCAGATGATTTCAACATAGAAATAAGGCTATGCACATCCAACCCACCCTACCTCGTCATAGGCGGAACTTAGGAGTCTTTGAATGGGTGGTGTTGTTGTGTATGAATAGGACGAGAAATATTCTACTATAAGCATGCCTATCAGGCAATAAAAGAAGACTTACTTGAGAAGTATCTTTACCAAGCCAATAATGGATATCATGGCGTAAGGCACCACTTTTTAATGCGGTTGTCTACAAAAAAACAATGGAACAAAAATAAATCAGGATCACCAAAAAGACAAAGTTACCAAGAAGAAACATGCGAGCAGACTGCATGGTTAGTTTGAGAAGCTTACACAAACTACCCAGAACATGGTTGACTTTGTACAAGCTAATCAAAAAAGAATTTTACCACAAACTAAGAAAAGCAGAGCCCAATGTTTTAACACTCACATATTCATACGACAAAGGGTCGTATTCGATCAACACAAATCAGTCCATAAAAAATGAAGCAGTGCAACAGCACTACCCACCTTCTGTTATTGCCACCTCATGAGTCATGGCGTTTGTAACTCGCAAACAAAAGCTCATAAATGACAAGTGTTCACATCCTGTCTTGCTCAAACACTTTGTTTAATACTCACACGTTTAACTAAGGCAATGTGATGGAACAAGGCAAAATGGCTCACTAAGCATGTTATGTTCTGACCTATTGGTCGATGCAATTCTCACCACAAGCATCATCTTAGGTCATTTTGAAATAGCCTCTTGATGTTTTCAACACATAAGTAAGCCTGAGTACATGCAGAGATGCAACCTCTCACCCCCACCTGCCATGCCATAGGCAAGAACCTTAAGGTGCCTGAGCATTGTTGTTGTTGTATTCGCAGATTTATGATTTAGCATGATCATTAAGATCACAAAGAAGCTTCAGCCTCCCTTCTATTTCAGGCTTACCTAAAACCTGTAAGAACTGTTTGAGTGAATAGAACATTAAAAGGCTTTTGTGTGCCCATGGTTCCCCTTGATAAGCTTAACAGACCTTCTAAACGGACTCTGCTTGGAAACTACACGCTGTGTTTGTTAATGATAATATCCCGAATATATGTATTGAATGGGAACGATACTTACGAGAACCCCACACCACAACACTCACCAATCCCGATGTAGCTTTCAAAATTAGAACACCGTTTGCACTACTGTAAACTCATTGCGTCGGAAGTCATAACTAACTTTGTACATGACCCTCCTACCATTTCACCCAATTCACACCCAATCCTACCTTTGCACAACAACCTTTTAAGGCACCATTTTTATTAGAGCAACACAATTGATGCTCAACTTAAAGGTGCTCCGTTACCATGATTCAAGAAATGCAATTTGTAACTGTGTAGCTTGGTGGATTTCTTGCCCTCCAAAGCTTTTACAGTATTTATAAAATCACTATCATTCTGTCAAAAGTTGCTGGCCATTTTATCATTGATACTGCTCGTTCACTTGCAACATTTAGATGTCAGAGCTCATCATGAACCCCAGCAGCTTCGGCAAGCAACAAAATTCAAATAAGCTTTGTCAAGAGTCAAGACTATAGGATTACTGATAATAGATGTGGACAATAGGGCACAGAGGGAGCTACAAGTGGTGTTCATTGAAGGCACCCTGCCCCCAAGAAGTGCCAACACAGAACTCATGCACAACACACAGCAATCTGCAATTTTCGGAATAAGAATACATACCTTTAGAACAATATAAGAATCTCCCATATAAAACTTTCCATGAGAAGAATCTGGAACACGTGCAGGGCAAAAGTTTTCAATGCGCCATATTTCAAGTCCGCTATGAATTGTCAAGGCAAACAAAAAAGTGATCTACACAGGCAATAATTTTGAAACATAGTTGGAGTCACTCCCTTGGTGTCCTTTCGAATGTAATTGTTGAAGTATAAAACCATTGTGGGTGCCCTAACTATCAGCCTAGATGGTTATCTAACATGAAGTATAAAACCATTGTGGGTGACCTAACCATGAGTCTAGATTTTTGGTTGAGATGGTTCTCTTAAGAATTATGTCAACCTAACTTATCTCCAAAAAAAAAAATGATACATGGTACCGGCAATGGGTGCTTACTGCATCTTTCTCACAAACTTCAACAGTCTAACATTATAGATTAGAAGATCACTTCAGTACTAAGCATGTAGGAGATCTTAATTATTGCTCATAACAGAATGAGAAAGACAAGCCATCAGAGTGTCCACATTCAAGCCAATCAAAGAGAATTATACGTCAGTGTCAACCAACCACTTCCAGCACACATGACAGTGAGTAGTAAGTGGCCTGATACAGCTATTTAAGTATAATGAAGTGCATTCTTTTTATTTGATGATATTGTAAACCATGAAAACTAAGGTTCACCTAAATACTGAGGGGCTTCTGATTATTTGATGATTAGACCATGAACTTTTTTTGTCTAAATACTAGAAGATTTTGCATTTCTAGAGTGAATTAGGTATTCCACTACATCCATACAATAGAAGGATACGCTTTTTGTCCAGTGCCCTGGAATGCTGGATCCAGATCTTTGAGGGAAACTGACATACTGTGAGAACTTTATGTGAGGTGCAGAAACGTTTACTATGAAGGAACCAGCTGCAGAACCTGGGGACAAGGAGGGTTAATAATTAGAAGAACTCTTTCAGTGTCAAATTCCAGATAAAAACACAATAACTAAAGCAATGGTGCTCAGAACAAAGATACAAGAGAAGCAAACATTAAAAAAGTATACATACATACAGAATAATGATAAGCAAAGACAGATGCCTTGGTAGGTGAAGAAGGAGATTTCAAGAACTAAAGCAAGAGAAAGACAAAGAGAAATTCAAAAAAAGAAAAAAAGAAAAAAAAAAAGCTCAAGACAAGGACTTGTAAGGCCAGTTTGGATCGGAACTAAAGTGTGCAGATTAGTATAACAAGCACGAGTTAGATATCAGAAAGTTACACAGACATACTGGGATACCCTCTTGTACCAAGGATACTAGATTTGAATCCTACGCATAGCTGATGAATCAATAGGATTATGAATATCAAGCAGCATAACCGTAAAATAGTAGACAACTTATGGTCCTAAATATCCTCAAACTACTCTCATCAGAAATGTTAGAAGTATCATTTCAAATCTCACATAATATATATCAAATAATAGCCCAGGAGGGACGGAATCATGTCAAGATTACACCCACATAACCAGTCTTACAACAATCTGGTCTCTAAAATGGACTGCTTCTCCCCCTTGTAACCACAACATCTTCATGCAGATGTTCCTAGTCAGCACCTGAAATCAGTCATAAATAACAAATGCTGGAGAATCTTCTGGCAACTAGCTATCAATCTACAATGATTGAACTTCAGCGAAAGCTATAGGTCTCTTTTGATGCAAAGACAAGTGCTCCTGAAATTCCCTAATATGTACCTAATCATGGTGCTCCTAGAATTCACTACTATGACACCAAGAGAAAACCTTCACGAATGCTTCAAGTACCTAAGGCCGGCTTATGTCGATATTCTAGTGTCATAACTTTCCTTCCACATGTATGGCTTAAAAATGTGTTATCTTTAATCACGGACATATGAAGGATAACATGATGCCTTTGTAGAATGACATCAACCCGGACAAACCTTCGATGAGGAAAAGCCAACTCAACAAATTTCTGCCTTAGATTGATGACAGTTGCTTCTTTGGTAATCTCATCAAGCAGCCTACTATTCCACTACATCCATAAAAACACGCAGTCTACATGCTATTATCAACAGTTGAAAATCCATAAAAGGATCCCTTAGTACACTTGTTACCATGCTCATATAGAATGAGCTGCACTAAAACATTCACATCCATCCACTTCGGATTTCAGAGTTGAATTTTGTCAATATGCACAGCCTTATTCAACTGCAGGGACTTCTGTCTCATCCACCACTCAATGAAGTAGCACAAGCTAAGGGGAATAATTAATATCAACAAGCAGCAGGGATGGAACCATGAGAGTAGAATTCCTGTTGTTTTCTGCGTAAGCAGCAGACTTGTTGAACACAAATCTCATCTGAGCTGACAGATGTACTAAATAGGACACTGATTCAAGTCGAGCAAGGACACAAATGCTCAAAAACTGATATAGCTTAAACGGCCCTCCCCCTTCCTCCCCCATTGGCCAACTTGGCTATCTTATGCTGAAGCACTTCAAGAAAATTGAGTATGTACTCTAAAAAAACTCGTTCTCAAAATAAACCGGGAAGAAATTCTACCACATTCTGAGACAGAAAGGACGAAATTGCATAAACGTTCTAAAGACCATATCTTTAGTTCATTAGTCTTCAACACATGCTAATACGAATAAGTGAGCTCATTCCTCATAAAAAATTCCAAAAGATGCATTCACATCTTGCTTAGCAAGGGCGCGAAATCAGACACAACATTTTCATTGGATCTCCAAAATGTCATCCTAACAGACAACATTCTGTTCGAGGCATTGAATTCATCATGTCCATTGCAACAACAACAAAAACAACAGCTAATATTATTAAAATCTACACCCAACCCACAAATCCATACATCAAAATGAGCTAAATTACATCAACAACAAAAACACCCACATAAATCTAACCCATTTTCTAGATCAGCAGGACTCCTCAAACCAATCAAACCCAAAATTCAACAAAAAAACACAACCTTCCCACCCCAAAAAAACCCAACAAATAGTCAAATACCATTACACAAGAAATAATCCTTCACACAAAATGAATCAAAAAGACAAAAATGAAACATACCCAACTTCAAAATTCCAAAAACAACATAAACAATCCATCAAAAAACATGAATCAAAGCAATGCCCACAAATCAAAATCACACAAAAATAACATAAAGTTGAGAACTTTATAATAAAAACAATGAAATTACCTTGAATTAAGAAGAAGGGTGTCAGAAACTTGAGCTAGAAGATCCAACCAAAGAGATGATGGAAATGGTCAGCATTTAGGGGGGGGGGGAGGAGAGAGAAAATGAGAGAGAGAGAGAGAAATACTCGCGTTTGCGTTTGGAGGGAATGATGATGTTGTGCCAGGGCGTGCTTATCACTAACGGACCCCACAATCAAACAACAACAACAAAACTCTGATGATCTGTTGCTAATTTTAATGATTAACACCCCCAAAAAAAAATTATTATTATTATTACTACTAATTTGTTGAAATTTAATTTTATAAATCAAATCAAATAATAATAATGCAATGTGACAATTTTGTTAATTAATCAGTATGATTTATTAGAGGAAAGCAACATTGTTAATTAAGGAAAGAGAAATTAAGATTATTTATGTGAGAAAGAAAGCATTTACAAATAAAAATAAGTAATAATTTGCCAAATTTAGATTATTTTACAAAAAGATTTATTTACAGGTGGTGATTCGTTTGTTAATTTTTCGTTTTTACCCTTCTTTTTTTACCATTCTACATTAAGACAAGAATTCTTCTTTTTTTTTTTTTTTATAATTTGTGTAATAACTTGTGTCCAATTATGTAATTAAATTAGCAGTAAGATACTGTATTATGGTTAGTTAAAGGGGTAATTAAGGAATAAAAAAATAAAGAAGAAGAAAATGGTCCAAGAGTAACTTAAAAAGGGAGGTGAATGTGCTGACTTCCGCTTTGTGAGGAGAGAGAGAAAAGGCCGGCCAAAGCCCAAGAAAGTGACCTGTTTCGTTTGCTATTTAATGTGTTGGTAGGGTTACCCCTTCTTCTTTTTGACTATTGTCCCTTTGCTGCAATTATAAGCTCCACCCCAATGTCCTTTGGTACTTCCCTTCCCATTTTCTATAATTCTATGGCTTGCTCCTCTCCTAGGGGTATGTTACGCACATCACAGTGTTAAGTTGCTCGACGTGAGAACGTCTTTAGACTTTGGTGTAGTGTTTCGCATGCCTCCCGTAAGAATGGATATGCTAGGGGTGCTGCATCAGACGACTCTCGTTACAGCGATTTTGCGTACATTTAACCCCCTTGCTCTTCTAGCCATGGTTATAAGATTAGTGTACATTCATGCCCGAGAGGAAGCTGGACCTAAACAATAAACATCACATGGTCGGAAGCAAGTCAGCTTAGTGTATTCATGCTCGAAACATGCATTGGATCTATCGGTAATAAGTCGGATTATTGATCAATACACATTCTTCGTCGACACATATGAAGTCGTGCTTCATAAGGGATTATCAGCATATAAGTAGTTTAGTATAACTAATTATGGATAGGAACTCTTCGCCGTCAAAGACGCATGTCCTTAGGATGTCATTCTCATGCACGTCTCCGTCACTTCTCTAAGAGTAGACTAAAAGCTTGAAGGAGGCGCAACCAGAACAACAAAGAATCAATGAAGGAATATTATAAGCAACAAAATCAGACAAGCATATTTCACAGCATATCAGGTTGACTGGCTAGAAAGATCAGCTAACATTTGTCCAAGATTATCAGTAGATAAACAGAAAAGGAAAAAAAAAAAAAAAAGGGTTAGCGGAAACATAACAGTGTGCGAAAAACAAACCAGAATGACAAATTTTTTCATTCAAAGTAAGCCGACCAAAGAGTGGATATTTGAGTAAGATACAGGACAATTACAAAGAAATTCAACGACTTGATTTCCAAGACGAAAATCGACTGCTAGCCAGAACTGGTACTACTAACACAGGACAGTTGCAGAAGGAAAGTAAGATAGAGCAATGCAGAAAGAGACACTGTCCCAACTGAAGTAGAGAGTAGCATAAGTAGCCATTTCACATATGATGCGAAAGCCAGTGTGATTAGGCTGCTGGCAATATCAGTGTTGTGTAAACAGTAATAACAGAGTCAGAAATAAGGTTCACACTTGATTTTACTAGCATAAAACAGTGCAAGCACGGTTCAGTAGCTCTCCAGCCAGTAGCACGGATAATAGAGCTAACCCAATATGGATAAACAGTAGTCAGACAACCTAAAAACAATCTTAATTTTTAAGTAATGGACTAAGACAAATAAAATACGGTGCATGGATGAGGTCTTACGTAGACGACATGGTGGTTGGGGCTTGGTAGTACAGACTACAGAGTTCAGATCCTTGGTTCCTAGAGAAGTTCCCTTGTTACCCACCCCACCCCACCTCACCTCACCCCCCACCCTGCCATTAAAGCATGTAGTTACGTACTAGGGCTCGAGTGGATCGGGACTAATTATTAAGTGAGGAGGTAGTAATTACCCCATGATGGGGGGGGGGGGGGCGGGGGGGTAATAATTCCCCCTCCACCCCTTTGCACCTTCCTCTACCACCACCAATTCTCCCATTTTCCCCCTGTTTTACCCTCTAGTACTCCGGCCTTACCAATTACCCACAATCCAAGCAAGCCCTAACAAGAAACCATTACCTTTCTGCATCCTCCCGTCCCTTCCCTCTCCTGCGCAACCACCAACATCACCAAGGCACCAACCAGCCATAATCCCTTGTATAGAACCCTATTTACGCCTCAAATCTTATAGCCTCAGACGAAGCATCGCCTAAGGACAATTTATAGGATACAACAGCAGAACAGTACACATCTCCCTGAAGAAGGATCAAATTCCCTCCACGAGGTATTAGTGGTCGAAAATGCAGTCCACTCTATAATCAGAAAGGGGATCAATGAAAACTACACCACCTCTCCTCACTTTAGAGACAACAATAAGGCCCAATTCCAAATAATTTGAGGTCCTGAGACATAGTAAATTAGACTGTATTTTTTTTTTTTAATGCAGTGAGGATCATAGATTCATAGACAGACCAATAACGAGCAATAAGTCTGAAACATTTCAACAAGCCTCCACATTATATCTAGTATGTATTAGTGTATTACTACAAGCAAGCTTACACAGACCCTACAAAGATAGACCAAAGGCTCAAATACAGAACAAACAGAAGAAATTATTAGAACACAATGATGCAATCTTGAACAAATGTAGACAACTATAGTTCAAGAGAAATGAACGAGGAAGTCATTGCTGTGAAAAATACCCTCTAAAGCATCGCAAAGAACAATAAAAATTCCACCGCGATATCCTAGGTTAGAATTTGACCCAAAAAAAACAATCAAGGCATCTGGCTAACTAAAACAAATGCAACAAAAAGACCTAGTTTAGGAGATTATCAAACTTCTATGTTAGATATGACCAAAAAGACAACCATGGCATCATGTGAACCACAGTGAATCCAACTTTATAAAGTACTCTTAACATTCTACTATATCTCTGATTAACAAGATAAAATCCGCAAGCATAAGACAGTCACCTCATGAATTAGTTCCAAAAACGCAAAGAGCTCCTAATTAATGCACCCGTGATCAATATGAAGCAGCTACGCAGACATTGACTTGTTCTTCTTAGTACGTTTGCCTGCAGGAGATATGCTCTTCACCTTTCTAGCTTTCTTCAACGGACTAGGCTTCTTCTTCTTCTTCGCCTTCTTAACATCCTGACGGGCATCTCTAATAGGTCCAGGAGATACTCCCTTCTTAAGAGCACTGCCACGAGGGGTCGAAGATGGAGGTATCCTCACACTTTGTGGTGGCATAGGGCTAGATGGCTTCCAGACCAAGTTGTTCTTCATGGCAAATCTAACTCTCTTGACAATCCTTCCATCAGTATTGGGAGCAGCTTCTTCCTCATCTCTGCCACTCATGTCAACATTTGCCACCGACTTTGACCTCTTTCGCTTCTTAGCCTTGCCATTAGATCGAACAGTTGGAGAATCCATTGCACTCGCACCATCACCCTCTAATCCAGACTCAGCAGCAATCTTCTCAAACTGCTTCTGAAGATTAGAAATCAAATCCTCATTCACTGCCATCTCACCCACATCGTCTTCTGGCTTTGCATCAGAGCTACCACCCAACATAACCATTTCCGCATCACCATTAGATTCAGAACCAGTTTCCCCACTCTTCTTCTTTTTCTTCTTGGATTTCTTCTCTTTCACATCCTCTTTCGACTCCTTACTCTTCTTCGAAACATTCTCTTTCACATCCTCTTTCAAATCCTTACTCTTCTTCAAACCCTTCTTCTTCTTCTTCTTACCACCATTCTCATTTCCCTCGACCTCACCAGCAATAGGAATCAAACGTGGCACCTCCTCCTCATCACCACCACCAACCACAGAAACCGCGATATCAACCCCAACACACGCCTTCTCCAACCTCACAAACTCCTCATGTAACCCAAACAAAACCTTCCTATTACTCTGAAGACACCCATCACTCGACCCCAACTCATACAACTTACTCGAAAACCCCATACTCAACGCAACACTCCCAAACAACGCCACATCCCCTTTCCCATCAACCACACCACCCGACTTCTTCGCCTCCAACAAACCCTTCCCATTCTTAATCAAACAATCAAACACATGACTCCGAACTTTCGCCACCAAAACCCGATTATCACTCCTACCCAAAATCGCAACAAACGGGCGAAACAGCAAATTCAACACATCCAACCCCAATGGCAAAAAGGGTTTAACCTCATCACAAAAAACAGAAACAACATGATAACAAACCCCATTTCCCAACCCAGTAACAGCACCTTTAACAGTAGCGTCATCAACAAAAAAGAACAAATCTTTCTCTAAATTACGAACAAACCCCTCTAAAACAGACAAATCCCACTTCAAATTATTCAACAAAACAAACATATTCCGCACAAAATAACGAACCAACAAATAAAACTTATCCAATCTCAAATGATCGATACCTGGCCATTCCCTTCTCATGGTGGTGAGAAAGTGGGAAAAGTAGGAGAGAGAAAGAGGCGGGGGTAAAATCGGAATTAGGGAAGATAGGCGATTTGTGAGGTGGGTTTGATTCTCGGATTTATCACAGTGCCACATGCAGTAAAAGAGGGATTTCCATAGCCTTTTTAGGTCATCGTCGGAAATTAGGGTTTGATTTGGGATCCAATTGAAGAGGGTTTTTAGGAATTTTGATCGAATTGATGCGTTTGTTGATGCTAAACCCTTGATTAACGTTGGCCCGATTGGGTTTTGGGAGGGTTCTTCTGCTGCTTCCATTGGTGTGGGAGGCAGGAGAGAGGAAGAGTGAAGGTGACGATTTGGGGATTTTCTGAGTTTGAAGATGAAGTTTGAAAAACCCTAGAAAAGAGGGGAAATTTGGGTGTGGATTAAAATGTGTATGTGGTGAAATGGGTGGGAACAGTTGTAGAGTTGTAGAGTTGTAGTGGACCGAGTACAACAGAATATTCAAGCCCAGCCCATAGGACGTTGTAGAATCTAGGATCTCTCGTTGGTGGACCTGTCAAAAATTGACTCGATCGACTTATTTTCGGGGACTATACGAACGTAAATTTGCGACATAGTGACTCTTACATGGCTTCTTTTCTTTTGTGGTTACATATGATATGGCTTTGAAATTCATGTAGAACACAATTACCCCGGATGTGTAGGAGGCATTAGAGGGAGTGGGTATTTTGATCAGAGAGTATAAATGGACGAGCGACTTTTAAATAACGGGCATTTTTGGAATAGTGCAAACAACAGGGGTAAATTAGTCAATTCAATCTAAAATGTGTCAAAATCTTGGGGTTGATTACGTCAATTCAGGCTAAAAGGTTTCGACAACCAGCCATCACTTTTTTTTACCACCAATCAGCAAGTCAAACCCATCGGAAGTACCAACGGACCGTTGTCGGAATCAAAAGACTCCCTAGGATGGGAAAGGCAAACCTCTAGACCCAAAAAACGACTAAAAAGAGAGGGAATTATTAAGGTGAGCGAAAATGGTTGAGAATTCAACTTCCTAACTCTAGAAAGTTTAACTCTAAATCCTTTTCCGATGGTATTTATAGTGAGAGTGAGTCGATGGTGATGATGATTTGTCGAAATTTATTTGAGGGGTGCATGGTGGTGGTCGAAAATGATGGCGGTGCACTATGATGACGGAGAAAAGTCTAGTGATGTAACGCCGACAATGATGCATGACAATGTTAGATCTAGACGATTTGGTCGAGGGATATATTGAGGTGGTCGATTATGGCGGTACTCTAACGACATGTCAACTCCAAACAAAGTTGTAACCCACCTATTATTGGAGATAAGCTAAATCCCCACATGGAAAGTCATCACCAACACCATCTTTTCGGCGATGGTACAATAGAACCAAGGGTGACAGCTCGGGACGACCATGGGAGTGTTTATGGTTGATAGTTGCTACAAGCCTTTATAGCTGAATTCACTATGTAAAAGTCTGGTTTACACATCGTTTCGAGATTGAGATGTACGTAATATTTAAAATCGTACTGTGATGATCTCAATCTTGCACCAAACCAAAGAATCGAAGAGGCGTGACAATATGAACTGTTCTTCAATTCATTGTACGAGCACATGATTTTCCCACCCAATCCCCAACCTCAAAACCTTTCTTTTTTAGTCATCTTAATAATTTAGGGTCTCATTACGACGTCTTTTCACGTTTTAGCCACTAATGAAGTAATGATACCTTCACCCGACACGTAACCAAACCGAACCCAACCAAGAGCACGTCTTTTCACGTTTTAGCCACTAATGAAGTAATGATACATTCTCTGGGATTCTATACTCCGACTCCGAGTAGTAAACTTGTAACAGAAGACTCAAAATACTTATCCCCATTCCCACACTCCAATTCCCAAACCCTAACACATGATCATCTTTACGTTGACTACCTCGCTCACATGCTCAGATTAATCTTTGAATGGCAAATCGTAAATCAAGCTGCTGCGGAATTTGCGACACCTCAAATCTTCCTTCAGTTTGCACAATTTGCGTAAATTACAGGTATTCCCAAATTAAAGCTCCGATCTTTTTTCGTTTTTTTTTCTGAGATTTTTAGTGTTTTTTTTTTTTTTTTTTGTTAAGCTGGTATTAATTGTTCTTAATCAGCTAATTTTTGCTGAAAATTGTGGGTTTCAGATTAAATGATTATTACACTTTGTTGAAATCATTGAAGGGCCGTCGTGATCGACTCTATTCCAAACTTGCAGATGAATTAGCTGCCAAGGTTCGATTTTTACTGTTGTTTGTTTTGTGGGTAATTCTGTTTTTTTACCTTAGATGTGGATTATTAACAATAAAGCCTTAGTTGTAAAGTGATTTCGGGTCGGGTCACATGAATCGTCATCTGAAACCGTCATATGTAGGGAATAGAAGTTGAGGGTTGATGTGAATTGCCCCGGTTACTGAAACCCCGAAATCGTTGTTTAGTTTTTGTGGTGCTATCATATGTTGCTGCATTTTGAGAATGTTTAAAGTATATGGAGGTATACTCCTTGGTTGATAAGATTAGACATTGGGATGCGAGTATTAAAAGACCGTATATTGGGAAAGGGAAGGAGTATGGATTGGTTGCTCGTGAGTTGTTGTGGATTGATTGGGATCATGGATGTTACTTGTTCTAAGCTGGCATTTCTTTCTCTGATGATGGGCTAGGACTAGGAGATTGTAGCAATTTTAAAACCTATTTGTCCTTAATTTGATAAAAGGAGATAGTTTAGCCATGCTTGGAAGTTGGAACAGAGAGAAGGATTGTGGGCGAACTATTAATATAGTGAACGGGAACTCTCCATAACAATAGGAAAAGGCGGAAAGGTGGAAGCTTTGCTTTCTGGCTTGATAGCAAGTTCCTTGTAGACTTGCAATTTTTAATATCTCTTCTAATTCAAAGTTGCCACTCTCAGACATATCTTGCTTGTAGAATGGAAATCGTATTTGCTTCATGATCTTTTGATTCATAGAGCACTTTATGTATGCACCAACTTACGTGTTATCGTTGTTGTGCATTAGGGAAAGGCAGATGAGCAGCTTAATTGGAGAATTCAGCAAAATGAGAAGCTCACTAGGCTGAAAGAGAAGCTGCGTAATAGAAGAGAACAATTGCGACAAGGTTTGACCATTTATTCCTCCTTTATCATGTGATTTATTGGCTTTTACTCCCATTTACAACGACCTGAGAGTGGGGATAGTAATAGGGATTTGAAATATGGCAGGGAAATCTAATTTGGAGAAGATGTCTAATGATCTCGATTTCAGATTTGGGTTACTTGAATCTTCTAAAATCATGGTAAGTAACATCTTCAGTTATATTTTGTGGACTTCAGTGTTTTCAGTCTTTGCTCCTCAGTTTCTTCCTTGTGGCAACTCTTCTTAAACGACCCCAACTTATTCTGGCTAAGGCGTTATTGTTGTTGCACAGAATGTTTTGGCACAATCTTTTAATTTCTACTTGTTTGTTCAGCTAGAGAAACACCGAGTCGAACAACTGGAGAAGTCTTATCCTAACTGGATATACACTCAGAGTCTGGGGCATGTAAGTGTTCTAGTTTGACCCTTATTCTTTGTGATTGAGTAACTCATGCCACGTAATTGACATATGCTGTACGCTAATATTTTACGGTGTGTGTCTCATATGGGATTTCTGATTCTCCATCTTGACTATAAACTGCAGATGGCAGTAACCTCAGAACGGTTACATAAACAATCAGTTGTTATCAAACAGATCTGCAAATTGTTCCCACAACGTCGGGTAGGTTTTCTGAAATCGTATATCTTATGATGCGTTTTTGCATTTATAATTCTAATTTCTAATGAAACGTTGTCCTCTGCTTTCCGTTATCTATGCTAGTTTAGTGAAGTTTGATTAATGTCTTTCACTAGACAGTGGATTGGTACTATCAGCTTATATAATTTACTTTCAGGACTCTTGTTAGGTGTTTCTTTTCCGCCCTCTTATTTGCGAGAGTTGCGAGTCTTACTTCACTCATTTTCTGTCTTGAGAGTCACATCAATCAGTGTGACTTGAAAAGTAGATGCTGTCATCACTTTGTTCATTGTCTGATTATGACTAGTTAAACTATAGGCTCCTAGAAATTTACCCTAGGGCTTGTTGGATTATTACAGGTGAGGTTAGTACCGATAAATCATAAGCTTCACTTATTCGTGTTCGTTAACTGCCTTTGTTTCTTCCAGATTTTCATCAGCTCCATAGCTAACCTTTAGTTTAGATTGTTTTCTCCAAAATGCCAAGAAGAAGAACCCAAATATGTGGCAGTAGTTTCCAGAAGCAGTTAGGTTTCTTGTTTCTAAATCTTAGACTTTTAGCATAAGGGCCACAAAAAAGTGTTCACTTATCCACTTACCAATTTTATGCGTATTATTACTGGGATCCATTTTTAGTTAACATTAACACTGGATTATTCACTTAGTAATCATAGAAGTTGATGAGTGACTTAAGTTGTGAATAAGCTTTGTCTGCCTCATAGATTTAAGCCACGTACTGACGTACTACACGAGAAGAACACTTGCACTTAAAGTGTTGCTTCTGCAATTATTTTGGAGTACAGTATGCATAACAAAACTATCTGTAAATTGGTGGAATTGCGTTCATTTTCTCAAAGTAAAAGTTTCCACATTTTTTCCAGGTAAAGGTGGAACATGAGAAGAATGATGGTTTCAATGGCCAATATGATGTGATTTGCAATGCTCGCTTGCCACGTGGCTTAAATCCCCATTCTGTTCCTGCAAATGAGCTTGCAGCATCGCTGGGGTATAGTTGTTAAACTTCTTTTACTTATATACATTCAATAGGATGCTTTGATATTTTCTATTCGAGCCCCCTGCATCATCATTCGTAAAGGCTACTTTATATTCTACCACATATAAGCGCTATAAATACACATGTATAGGTCTACTGAGGGTCAAGGGTACGCCGTGCCAATTGCCTTATTGCTGAAAATTTCTGTCTTTGTGGAAATCATGGGGATTGTTGGTGTTTCTTAGCAAATAATATCTTTAAAATCAATCAGGTACATGGTGCAACTGCTTAATATCATCGTTCATAGTTTGGGCCTGCCTGCACTCCACAACTCTGGATATGCGGTAAGACTACACTGCATATTTTTTTTCTGCAAGACCTGTAAAATTAACTTTCCTGTCCTGTAATTGAGTTGCATCCATTATGATTTCACGAGGCTGATGTTTATCATTGATTGTTATGTTGCTCATGTTAGCATTTGTTTTCTTCAGGGCTCCTGTTCCCGTGTATGGCAACGAGATTCATATTGGAATGCTGGTCCGTCCTCTTCAAGGTATCCTCTTTTAACTTATAACTTAAGAAATAGTTAGCCATGAGTTGCTGTTACACTAGGGATTTTTTAGCTTTGGGCAGTGTGTAGTCAATATATGTACTAAATCATCTCAACATGGAATTGCTTTATCCACAGCACTGAGTATTCTCTCTTTATTCCCCGACAAAATTCCTGCACGACGGGAGGAGAGAACTCATGGTCCGATAGGAGCCCGGGCAACTTTGAAGTTGCAGCAGTGGAATCAGAGAGGAAACCCCATTTGGATACTTCCGGCAGTATCAGTTTTAATTATTCTGGTGCTTCCCAGCATTCGATGGGTAGCCATAATGACTTGCAAAAAGGAATTGCCCTTCTCAAGAAAAGTGTTGCATGCATAACAGCCTACTGTTATAACTCTCTGTGCCTTGATGTTCCAACTGATTCGTCGACCTTTGAAACATTTGCAAAACTGTTAGCTACTCTTTCTTCTTCTAAGGAAGTCCGCTCAGTTTTCTCTCTGAAAATGGCATGTTCAAGGTTCCTTATCATTCTGTCCTTTTCCTAAAGTTTTATTTACTTACTTATAAGATTAAATCTTCTTTCTTTCTTGAAGTTATCTGTTTTAAATGCTTGTTAAGCGATAATACTTCAATTTTTTTCTTCTTACACTGTTTGCCAAGGGATTCCTTATTGACTAATTTGCCCAAGTAAAGGGTTAGGAGCTACCTATGACTCATAGTAATAATAAGTGTTGGACCTTCAAATGTTTAACATAACCCCTTGACCTATTAAATTTCCCCCTTATAAAAGTAGGTTAGTTGCTGGATAATATTAGCTGTAATTCTATGAAAGGAATCTACTTTGAATTAATTTCATTTTAGTTTGATTTGTGTCATTCATTGCACCAAGTGTAATTGTGTGTATATCTATGCCCCTTGTTATGATTTAATACCTTAGTCCTTAGCAAATTCATCCCAGTGACAAGCCATTGGATCTCCCGTTCCCTCGCTACGTGGTAGATATATAGATAAGAATGATGAGTTATGACAATAGATGTTTTACTTTAGATGTTGGGTAGCCTAATAATTTCTGATTTTAAATTATTTGAGTGTAATTTGTCTATTGCTTTTGGATAATTTAATGTGCCTAGTATATATTAAGTCTCTTTGATAGATGTTCTTACTATCTTTCTTGTGTCATTGTTTATGAAGATCTTGTAAGCAAGTTCAACAGCTGAACAAATCCGTGTGGAACACAAATTCTATGATCGCGTCAAGTACGATGTTGGATAGCTCACATGGACAACATTTTGCGGTAAATATTTCATCTTTGGTATTTTGCTATCCCTTGAATTCCAAGGGTATTATGATCTGCGGAAATGTATGCATAGATGGTCGTGCTATTGCAAACTTATTTGTTTGGCAGTGCGAGTTTGTAGTCTTGAATAATTTTTATGAAGTATTTCCTTTGGTAGACCCTTTTGATTCAACATGGTATTTGTGATATCATATGAAGTTATGAACATCTGTGGTCTATCTATATTAAGACCCCCAGTAATTTCAATGGTCTTAAGACTGAACTTTTGTGATCATATAGAAACTGTGCTACAAGCATTTAGAACTTCATGCATGCTGTTAAATTGCTGTGAGTGTGAAGGCGCCCCTTCAAGTCCGAGCTACCTCTAGGAAATTGAAACTAGTGTTCTGTTTTGCTACTTCATGCACTATACACATATATGGGGCATATAATGGTAGAGGGGATTGGAAGTGAGAAATGGGAAAGGGTAACTACATACCTTCATAATACTTCAATCATGAATTGTTTAGATCACAGGGACAGAAATAAATCTTAAAAGAACATTCTACCCACCCTCACTTACTACCTCACTACTAGAGTGTTTTATTCTTTTCCCACTTTTCCCATTCCCCTTTCCCTTTTCCCACAACATAGTCAATTGCTGCAGCATTCTAGGCCGTCCAGCCACCATGACAGATTGACAGCCACCAGATGCGCTACCGCATTGCTTTATATATGATGATTTCAGAGGACAATTCGTGGTAGCCGACCCAATCCGTTTTGGGAGTAAGGCTTGGTTGTCGTTGTAGTTGTTTATCTCTTCCCTAGTCATCCTGGCCAGCGTTTAGCATTGCTAAACTTAAGCTCCTTTTTGTCACTATCAACCATGGTAGCACCATACCTAACCACAACCATATACTATCTGATTAGTGTCTCTGCGGCCGTTCACCAACTCCCCTGACATCACCCGAGGTCCGTTTACAGGAGAGAGGTGGGGACTGGAAGAGTGAGTGGCAGTGGTTTTGTGGGTGGAAGTTGGAAGAAGGGTAGCTTGTGGGGTAGAGAAAAAGCAGGCAACAACGTGGTGTTTGAGGTTGTCGGAGGCAGCATCTTCTGTCATCGTTGATTGTAAATGGAAAAGGCCAGTTGCAGCGTTCTAAACTCTTTTTTATGTCTTCTGATACTTGGTGATGGGTGTGACCTGGCAAACTCTTACTCGTCCAAGGGCCCGTGTTTCTCCTTATACGTAGAGGGACTTCTCACTATACAGTCCCTTGGACACACATTTGATTGGTATTTTTATCATTGCAAGTGTCATCTAGTACGCAATCGGATTTCTGAGACTCTTTGATGCCAGTCCACATAATATACTGCTATAGATTGTGTTACAAGCTTCCTCCTCCATTTATGAAACAGAGTAATCAGTTGTGTTGTAAGTTTAAAAATTCTATAGCTGCCGAAATGCATTTGCTTAAGGTGGTGAATATCTTGTTTACTTTGATTGATCTTCTCTGAAATTAGTTTTACCTTAATCAGCTGTCTATCAGCAAATTTGCATTATGAATGATTGCGCGGCATTAAGTATTAACTGCTTGTTCTTACTGAAATAATGGCTGATGGATCTTTTCCTCAATCAACGCCTCTATGATGCAGAGAAATATGTACGATAAGAACCGTCCGAATTCTCCTGCTAGCTTTCTAGACGGTGTTGATACTGCTAATGTTGGAAAGCATGAGAACGATGGATGGGACATCGTAGAATATCCACACTTTCCTCCGCCACCATCTGAAACTGAAGATATTGAGCATTGGACTCGAGCCATGTTCACTGATGCCACAAAACAGAAATAGTCAGTGTAAACTCTTGTAAGTTTCCCTTTGCCTGTATAATAAGATATGACTAGCTTGTAAGTCATGATGCATTGTTAAGTTGCGTGCTGTTCTTAATCGGAAGAATTTATTTCAATGAGTCGAAAAGGAGGCCTGAAATGTCAATTACCATGCCCTTATCGAATTATGGTTATTCTGACTAGTCATAACTCGTAAGTGACACCCCATATTAACACTTTTCCAAACAGTCAGTGTACTTTTATCTGAAGTGTTAAACATATTTTTCCTTTTGGATGAAGTTGGTATTGTTATGATGCTATTGTCAAAAATAGTGTTGGAAAACACACTGTGCAAGGTTAAGCCACAAGTACCGGAGTATACTTATCTTCTTTTCTTCTACTGCAGGTACATATGACCGAATATTATGCCAGTGATTTGCAAATATGGAGGCATTATTACCGTCCGATTGTGGATGCATACTCTACCAACAATCCCTGTATTTATTGACTTCCATTCTTCGGACGAGATCATGTCTGTAGGCAGGAGTACTAGTTTTAGCTAATTTCACATGTAAATATGTACATTACTAATTTACCGAGTGGGTTTTGTAAGTAGAGGGACAAGGAGGGAGCGTTTGATGGAACCATTTCGTGCCTGGATTTGCCCCTATTCAGCCTTATTTATTCTCGTTTTATTCACATATATAAGCGTCTCTTCATGAAGGTTAGAGAAGTTGTTCAATGATTCCCTGTCAACTATTCTCTGTATCCTAAGAACGCGAAATAATGAAAATATGTCCATTTTTGTACAGCTCCATTGATTGTCTGCTCATTGTATCGGAAGAAACTCTTGAAGTTTCATTGGCATTGATTTAACAATGTTGTGCATTGACCCTAAAAAACAAACAATGTTGTGTATTGACCCAAGTTTGAACCCATGTCAACACAAAATGTCTCTCATGATTCTTACCCTTCTTCATATTGACGAGCACTGACAATTATACAGAGATGTGTGCAACAACGAATTTGCCAATTCTAGATCTCGAACCCTTAAGCCACCATCGTAAGTACGAAAAGTCTGCTCGATTGATGCATCGGTCTTCATGTGCATGGGCTGTTGATGGACACTGGACAGGCTCCATATTCATAATTATCAGTTTAGCTTGGCTCTCAGGTTCTGGTAGCTCAGATAGCAGGAACTTCACAATTTTTTCGAGTGATCGTCCTCTGGTCTCTACAATGGCGAAATCAGTTTAGCTTAGCTCTCACTTTCTAGTCGCTCAGACAGCATGGATTTTTCAATTTCTTCAAGGGATCGTCCTCTGGTCTCTACTATGGCGAAATAACAAAACAGTGCTGATAAAAAGGAGACGCCCCCAAAGATCAAGTAGATTGGAGCAACGCCGAAAGTCTTCACTAATTCAAGAAAGAACAGGCCTACCAAGAAGTTGCAGACCTAAACACAAAGTGTACATATTTAGAGTGAATGTGCTGAAAAGCAATAGAAGACACTTCTGATTGAAAATAGATTAAAATCTGGAGTAGTTTTCGGAATTTTCACGTGTGCTAGAAACTGCAATCATTTTAAACACCCAAATACAATGATACATAGACTTTAGGG
Organism: Spergularia azorica; assembly: GCA_038382645.1. Lineage (NCBI taxonomy): Eukaryota > Viridiplantae > Streptophyta > Magnoliopsida > Caryophyllales > Caryophyllaceae > Spergularia > Spergularia azorica. Next base: position 32,031 of record JBBYHQ010332372.1, read on the forward strand.
ATGATATAGAGAGTCAAACATACCCAGTGAACAGAGAAACTGAAACTCATTATCTTCCCACGCATTCTACTGCTGCTGAGCTCTGGAATGATAATGCCAGTCACAGGGCCAGCTCCAATTGCAAAGGAGTATATGTAACTAGAATACAGAAAGGAACACAGTTAAATTCCACTAAAAAATCAGATGCTGTGGGCAAATTGAGCAGTGAATCAACAATCACTTCAACCAATACAAATATACCCTAACGCGGGGATGCTACCAACAATTCAACAATGATGAGTTCCTTTTGAGCAATCATTTTCTGTCCACTGTTCAATTTGTTTTACAAAAATGCATAATAATTATTATTTCCAAGCTCTTTTTACTTCCCTTAATATTTCTGTTGAGGAGACAGGAAAAACTAAGCAGTTCTCTACAACATTCAAAGACATCCAGGAAATGCAGAAATCCGAATGCTCTGTTAAGTGAGCACATATAGCATAATAAGCATGAAATACGGGTGAAGCTGTCGCTAATGAGAGAAAGTTGAAAGTTCTGGTTAGCAGGAAACACACCTTAATGTACCAAAAATTGATAGGTTGTGTCCAAAGTCGTCTGACGGCAAAGCAACAGCATATGCTATGAGACACATGGAGATACCCTGCAGATATTGCAAATGTCACATAATGGTGCACTGTCTGAAAACTGACATAAGTTCATATCTTAATCTCATATGTTGCTCTCTGCCATACTCTATGAGCAGCGATACAAAGAAAATACATGATAAGGAACAAAAACAACCTCCTGCATCCATGAGTCTCCCCACGGACATCATATTGCCCTGCAATGGCATTGAAAATCAAAATCAAACTCACCATTCCAACGTAACTTCCAGTTAAAAGTTTCCTCCTTCCTTGTTTATCAATTAGGTACAAAGCGGAGAGAGCACCTGAAGTCCATAAAAAGAACGTAAATAAGTGATAAGAAATCCATTAGCCAACTTAACCCATCTTGGTTTTGTAAAGTCTCTACTGTTGATACATACAATGCTTCTCAGACAAGGATAAGAAAAACAACAAATCTTTGCATCAGAGGAAACCTTCATAGTTCGACAGGCATTGATTCTATATTGTGCATACATCAGAGTGGACACATTTATTCAACTATCTATGCATTTTGCAAAACAATATGCAATTCTCCAAACCTGCAAAGTTGGTAAGTCCAACATATAGGCTTGCTAATGCAGCATTAGTTATCCCAACATCTTCAAAGGTCAAAGACGAAAAATAAAGAACTCCATTTATGCCAGCAAATTGTTGTAGTAGAAAAAGAGCACCTCCAATAAGCGCCACTGCAACAAATAAATAGTGGATTGAGCTTTGTAGACAAGCATATCTTGAACTTAAAACAAGGGTTGATGCAGTAGTGAATAGTGTGATCAAGGTTTCATATGTAAGCCATTCTACTATAATAAAGGAATAAATTTCTATTATTAAAGAATAGCTACATGAAGTACATAAACTCATAGAGCCATAGACAGAGGGCAAATCTGCTTCGAGTCAAAGACACTTGAAATGGCAAAGAATATTCAGTACAGAAGGTTTTGAACTAAATTTGGACCATAATAGTTGAAGAAAGAAGAATACAGACCTCTATAATTTCGCTCTTGGAAGAGTTCTGACCAAGTAGAGTCAGTTTTTGCTTCACTGCTACTAAACACTGACTGGAACTCTCCTATAACTTTGTCAACTTCTGCGCAGCCCCAAAGGTTACGAACGATAGTTTTGGCATCATTTACTCTCCCCATCTTCATAGGCACAATCGTAGGTAGTAATTCATTATAGGAGAATAATTGAGCAACAAGTAAATTGCAGATTCTTGTTGAGAACATACTTTACACAGCCAACGAGGACTATCTGCGGCAAACTGCATGCCAATTATGAGAATAAACCCAGGGATGCTTGAAATATGGAGCATCGTCCTCCACCTGAAAAGTATTTGTTTTGGATGGAAGTATGAGAAAAATGATGAAAAAGTATGCATAAAGATTAAAAGAATTTCAACTTGTCGAGGAGTAGGCAGTAGCCCATTGCCTAGGCATGTCATGCTCATTTCAAATAATTTCAACATACAGACATAGATTTCCCATCATATATATTTCACATATTCTGTGGTTATGCAGAGAAAACCAGAATTCGTGTTTCGTTAGAGAACTCACCAATGTGGATCATGTTCCGAAGGAATCCCTATGAGCAGTGATGCAATAATACCAAGGCATGTGCCAATCTGACATAAAGATCCCAATGAACCCCTATACTTTGTTGGAGCTACCTACAACCGGCAATGTTGGTAAGTTAATCAACATCCCGAAAATACTAGTGGCAACAAAATTCATTTTAGTACCATCCACAACAGGATACATATCTGATATCCTCGCTCAACATTTATAGATTATTCGCTCTGCACATTCACTTACAGTTAACTTACCTCTGATATATAAACTGGAACCAAGACAGTGTTCACCCCAATGCCAAGGCCTACAAGAAATCTTCCCCAAAGTACTTCGTCCACACTGTGGGCATGTGCACTGTCAAAAGAATGAGAGGGGGCAGGTCAATCAGGAACTGGACTCAATTCACCGGACTTCAGCAACTGGCTGCAAGATTTGTAGGCTCACAGACATTAAAGATTTGGCAGATATAAAAAAAAAAAGAGGAAACTCCAGAGTACACAAAATGTTTGGGAAGGGGCATGGTGCTTGTGCATCTTCACATAAAGTATTACAATGAGAAATCAAATCATTCATATGCATACATAATTAGATACACAAAATATAGGCAAACACATAATACCTCTGTTGATGCTAAGAATATAGGGAACATGATACTTACTCAAATATTACACACAATCTGTATACCGCAATACAAAAGAAACCTAAAGAAAACATATCATAGGCCAGTAAGTCACAGTTCAATCAGCATTTACCTTAGGATTGCACCAATGATCAGCGGAACTGTAGCAATTTGAAGAGTGCGTCTACATCCAAATTTATCAACCAAAGAACCAGAAATGAAGGTACCGATAAATGCACCAGAGATGAATATGCTCACCACAAGACCCTCCAAAATTGTATTCCCCTCAAAGCCAAGTGCTTGCGCGACTGATATAATAGGACCATTCATGACTCTACAAAAGGTACAAGGACATTACTCTCACAAGAAAAAAAGGTTGGCTTCAATTACTAAGATGTGACCAATCCTCATTAACAAACCATAACTTCAAGGAAATAAATACTTCTTCAAAGTCTTACCCAATATGATAGCCGAAGAGGAAATTGGCCATGGAAGCTGCCAAGACATGGGGGAAGGCAGGTAACCATCCCAAATCAATCTCGCCCTCACTACCATCCTTCCGTTTATGTAACTCCTCTTCTTTACCATCTATAATCAATTCAAGAATTCAATGAATATCCATGCCCCAACATTTGACATAATGTATCAAGAATGTAAATGCACTTCAATTCAATCTTGACTTCAACTTTCACCAAAGATAAAAAGAAAGAGAAAAATCTCTTTGCATGAGGCTTTTTTTCCCAAGGATAAACCTATACAAGTTCTAGTGGCCTAACCACCTTCATGACCTCTATGGGCACTGCACTCAACCCCACAGATTAAGATAGCCTAGCTAAATTGAAGCAGTTCATACATCCTGGCTTTACGGCCCAAAGAGAACCAAGGTTTGTCTTCCTGCATGGTGGAACACCACTTTTTCACTGAAAGCAACTCTTATGCCTCTCCTATGATTTGAACTTATTACCTCTTGTTTGGTGGGAGTGGAACAACACTCAAACCCCTAGACCATACCGAACCCTTGGGTGTAAAACTAGCAATAAACACGAGCTTCATTTTCCTTCTTTCCTAGTAGTGACCCGATACAACTGATCTAATTCCGAGGGAATAGAACCCACATCCGAATTGCTTATATCTACACTAGGATGGAACCTCATTGGGCGTGTCTACCAATCTTAATCTATGAGAAAAAAGTGGCATCAATAGTAATGTGTTCAATCCATCAAAATACCTTCAAAAGTAGACTGTCAATTCAATTGCAATACTTGATCACATTTCAAGCGTATCTTGAATAAATTTTGGACAAAAACTTCTATAGTTCTACTACTATACACCTAACAACATTTAAGAAATTTGGACATCAACATCATCATCATTAACAACAGCAAAAACAACAAATACACCAAACTTTAGTCGCGATATGATGTGGGGTCGGCTAGCATGAATCGTCATATGAATCCGTCATACGTGAACAAAAAAGTTTACTCCTCCCGTCCAAGTTTAAACACCCCATATCGAAAGCGCATCTTTATTAAAAATCACAAAACTATACTTTACGAAAAAAAAAAAGAGAAAAAACCTGGGTATGGGGTTGCATCATCTGTTAAGTGTTTTTCCTGATTTTGTGAAACGCAGACTGAGGAAAGTTTATGGGTTTTACAAGAGCGCAAAAGTGGTAAATTTTGAGGTGAGTAAAAGTGGGATTTACCGGGTGATTTGAAGGTAATTTTTGAGGATAAAAATGGAGTTATAGGAGGATTAATAAATAGTGTACATGTACAACTACTAGTTGTTACTGCTACCTCCATTTTTATTATCTCGCTTGTATGTAAAGATGGTGTTTTTTTGCAGAAATGTTGGTAAAGTTGGGTTTCTTTTACGACGGATAGATGGCGCGCTTCGTGGAGGTTCATCATCTTGCAATTTGGACAACGGATTTTGGTGCGCATTTAGAGTTTTTCATATCGTAAATTTAGAGGCGTCGGATGACTGGTTACCGATGTTCGATGAGCACCTAATTGAGTTGGAACGGAGATTGGAATTCAATTAGTCGAACGAGAAAATATATGTGTTAGAGTTTGAATTTTGGTTTCAAGCCTTGAAATATAACCGTCTTACAACAATATCCGTTGAGTTGGACTAGTTCAGAAGCATTTGGCTCATTTAGAAGTCCATAGCCTAGTTTTAATTTTGATTTAATTTTTTTTTTTTTTAGGGGAACCTAGCTTTTATTGATGACCTACGGTGTAGCTGTGTAGGGGTTATGGAATTACTACTCCGTTATTAGAACAACTTTATTTATTATGTGAGGGAGATCAAGCATGTTACGGACAAAGATGACCAAAATTTTGACACCAGAAAACGACAAACAAAGTATCGTAAGACTAGTGATAGAAGAGTTCAATAGAAATGTCTTGGGTCACCTAATCACATAGTATACGAAGAACTTTGATTCACACGCGTTCAGTAATCCCAAGTTGATGTGACCAAGGCCCAAAACATTAAACAACTATTGAAGCAATACAATTCACAAGTTAGCATACAAATAATTCAACGAGATCGAATTTGTCACAAACTCGTGAGTGATATTTTGAGGAAGGAAAATGATATTGTGGAAGTTCAGATACGACGAATATATTAGGATAGTATACAAGGATAGATTACCCGATTTTGTTATAAATTATCCAATCCAATAAAACACGAGACTACCAAAATCTCTCATCCGATCTCATTAATATTAAATCTAACGCATCAAGATATCCAGACGACGCGACTCCGATTTTCATTTTTGTCCTTTAGTTTCAATTTTGAAAAAAAGATGGTCCATCATCTAATTGACTTCCTCACACTAAACTCCAGCCGCAACACAAATTGCATGACGTTTTCGCTCACCGACCTTTACCAAAGAGAAAAAGAAAAAAAGAAAAAAAATCATTTATAAAAGATCTTTTATTTATTTAATAAAATTAAAATGAAAATAAAACAAATAAAAAGACGAATCCAGTATAATATTAATATTATTTCCTGTGAACAAACAAACTGACTGACTCTAGAGAGAGAAAAATCACACAGACTGTTAGCTGAGTGTGGAGAGAGAGAGAGAGGAGAGAGAGGAGAGAGAAAGCTATGGCTTCTGCATCAAGCGACCAAAACAAGTCTCTTCTTCCAGTCGAATTCACCAAAGGCGTCAATGGCCTGGAAAAAATCATCCTTCGCGAAGTTCGCGGCAGCTCCGTCGAGGTTTCTTTCTCTCTCTTCTTTTCATTTTCGTCGCATTTTTTGTATTCATCGATTTTCCGGCGGTTTTTATCGATTTTCCGGCGTTTTTTTAGAGTTTAACGTTATCGTGATCGGATTGTTTAGTAAATTTTCTGCTGATTCTCATAATTTGGTGGTTTTTCCGGCGCATTTGATCGATTTTCCGGTGTGTTTTGGTGTTTAGCGTTACCGTGATCCGATATTCAGTGAATTTTTCTGCTGATTCTGATTTTCCGGCGTTTTGTGGTGTTTAGCGCAACCGTGATCTAATTATTCCGTGGTTTTTTCCGTTGATTCTGACAATTCGGTGAATTTTTGTGTCAATTGTTTAATCTGAGATGAATTTCTGGTGTTGTTGATTGTTTACGTCGCGTTTCCGTGAAGATTCAGGATAATCGGATCTATTTTGCGTACTTACTGGATTCTTGAGTTCCGTAAGATTTACGATTTCGTGTTTTCGCTTTACCTAAAATGGTTAAATTCGTCTTGATTGTGTGGCGGTGTTCTTGGAGATCAAAAATCGAAACCGAGGATGCGAAATCGAGTATAGAGACTAGAGAGTAAATTTTTGGCTGTTGAGTGAAATGTGCGAAGATTCTTTGAGGTTGATTGATGTTTTATTTTTCTTTTCTGATGATTGTGTTGCGTTTCGGTATCGATTTAAGATCACTGCAAATTGACTGAAATAACTGGAACTGTTTTGCATGAGTTGCTTAAGTAGCTTTACCTATAACGCGTCAATTAGTAAGCGAATTTATTGACATCGCAATTGGGGAATGACTGCACCTGCGAGTCACAATGTTTCGAGCACAGAACACATACATTTGGACCAAGATTAATAGTCACGAGCCTTTGGAAACTGCTATGTGCTAATTCTGCCTAATGCGATTGTCCAATGATAGCCAACTCACTCTGAACCGGATTTTCATCCACTGATGCAGTGATGCTCACAACTCGACTCAATTTGAAGTGATATTAGACTTATCTTTACTGCCATTTCCAAAACTGCCTCCGCGTTTGCTGCTGCTGCAGTTACTACATGTCATACTAAAGAGATAATTCTTGTTTCGATGCACTATTTGGGAGCAACGAAATTGCATCGAAACTGCTGCTTCTTGCATGATATGATATGAATGAACAATTAATGGCGATTTTGATGTGTTTATATACAATCTTTGTTTCTTTATTATCAATGAATCAGTCTAGAAGTTTGCCAACCTATCTAATTACAATTGCATCCATCCATACCGTTAAGAATGAGTCATGAGTCTAATGGTCGTGTTCGCGCGAATAGAAACCATTTAGACAACCCACCCCAAATATATTTGGTGTTTAGACGGAGACAAACATGGAAAAGATACAAGGAGTCCTCTTTAACCTAAGATACTTAGATATCATGTCACACTTTGATTTTTTTTTCGTATTTTGCTTAAATACATGGCAAATAGAACAAAAACTCTCAGGGAGATTTGTCTTTCTGTTTAAGTATGAGAGTAGATTTGTTCATTATGACTATCATTATTGTAACTTGAATGTACTATTGGGCTATTATTTTCATCATGTTGCATTGTCTCTAATAGACTAATATCTAAATTTTCTCCTGAAGCTCTACCTATATGGGGGTCATGTGACTTCTTGGAAGAATGACCATGGGGAGGAGTTGCTCTTCGTAAGCAGTAAGGTGAGTTTGACTTTTATTACAAGTCATTTCATATTTTCCTATCCGCAAACATGATCATCACGATTTCATGCGTGTTCAAGGTCAACTCATTCTTTAGTCTTTCCCTTTTTGTCTCTCTAATATGTTAAACGATCTTGCCTTCTGAGATAAACTGAAGTTGTTTGATAGGGGTCACTTTCTTGGGTCTTCAGTTGCTGTTACATAGTGATTGCTTCTTAAAGTTGACTGCTAACATTGATGATTGTGAATTCATCAATTGATCCAATATTTGGAGTTCTCGTCTGTATGATTTGGGTATATTGGTTACTTTGTTGGATCATTCTGGGTTGTGGATATAGGCAATAAACGATGGTGAAGAAAGTATTGAGGCCTAACCTTTGCATCTCCCTGTGTGACTATTCTAAAAAGGTGGTGGGAAGGGGCATTGATTGATTTGTGAATTAGGACAATCTAGTAGTGCCCTTGATGCCTCAAAATACTTGTCAGAGGAGATAGTGATGATAAATTGACATTATCAGGTTCATGTCTTTTTTGAAGACCAGAAGTGCGTTAGTGCTGTTTAGTTTGTTTCTGATGCTCCTGCACGGGCACTCTGAATTACCATTTATTGTTTTGAGGGGTGGGATAGGGGGTCCTTAAAAGAGACAATAATCCTATGGAGTGAGGTGATGAGAAAGACACACACATACAGAGAACGTGAGGTGGGGAAATCAGATGAGACATTGGAAAAAGGGAAACAGAATAACAGTGCAAAAACATTGAAAGTTTGTTATGTGCTCTGAGGACGTAAATGATGAGGTTGAGCACTCAAAATTCCAAAGTTGTAGAAGTGGGCACTGTGAAGTTGCATAAATGTGTGAAATACACCCACTTCCTCTGCTTATGTTCCTACTTATTTTCAGTTCAAGTGAAATAATGATGTTGTGTATAATGGCCTCTCTGGATTTGTAGTTTCGAGTAGGTTAACTGTTTTTTTTGGTTAGTTCATTGATCTAGATCTGCATACCTACACAGGTTTTTTTTTTCTTTTGGGGGGGGGGGGGGGATGTCTTACAGAGGTTGAGTTGGCTTATTGTGCCTGCACAACTTTCTGCACTCGTCTTTCCAAATAGAAGTGTCGTGATGAAATAACATTTTGTTAGGCTATTGAGAAATCAATTCCTAAATGTCATTTGATAATGCTTGCCTTGCTTTTCAGGCTCAATTCAAGCCCCCTAAAGCTATCCGTGGTGGCATACCTATATGTTTCCCTCAGGTATGCGCTTATATTATTATGTTTTTTTTCTCATTTGTCCTTTTGTGTTGAACTCATTCAAAAATAATTTGTTCTATACTTCTATATCATGCAGTTCAGCAATCATGGAACCCTTGAGGCTCACGGATTTGCCAGAAATAGAGTGTGGAGTGTAGATCCTGACCCACCTCCTTTTCCAACAAATAACAAGGCTTACATTGATTTGATCCTTAAGCCCTCTGAAGATGACCTTAAGATCTGGCCTCACAGGTGCATTTTTTTGAACTATGATGTAATTTTAGAGACACATTGAAATGGTGGTGTTATCTGGGATTGTTTTGAATTTGTTTCTAGTCAGTAAATTCCAATGCACTTTGTCATGTATCTTCTTTTTGTAAGTTAACTATGCCTCATTATGACTGAGGCCATGACGACTATTATCCCTTTGCAGTTTTGAGTTCCGCCTGAGGGTAACCCTGGGACCTGGAGGAGATCTGATGCTGACATCACGTGTTAGAAACACGGACACTAAGCCTTTCACCTTCACATTTGCATATCACACCTATCTTTCTATGTCAGATATCAGGTACAGAATCTTGTACTATCTTACTCCCTTGCCCCAGTTATATCATGATTCCTGGATAAAATTTGAACTCTGTCCACTTTGCTTACTTATTCAAAACAAGTGTCCAATTTTCCCGAAAGAAAAGAATTTCACCTTTTTTTTTGTTACATTTTATGGCTTGAAGTTGGAGCTGCTCCGTTTGTCTTGGAAAGGCTGTATTGTAACCTTGCCATGAAAGCAGAATAGGTTTCCTTCTCCGTTGAACTTTTAAGACCACCCATTGAACTTTTAAGTCCAGTCAGTCTGCCTAGAGGTATTTTAGTGTGAGAGTAGACTTTTATAAAGCAGCTATGCATGTCTTAACTAGGCAGTCTCTGGAAACTACTCCGTTGTGACATTGAAAGAAGTGTATGACCACTGTAAGTATTATGGGTTAACAACATCCATAAAGTCTTGCTTAAGAATGTCGATGAGGCTGCTCCTCTTTTACTGGGTGTCTGGGTTAGTGTTTCTTAATCACTCTGCAGTAAGCATGATAATCAATAACTTGTTTAGAAGAAGTTTGTGATTCTTAGTGCCTTTGGATGTAAAAACATTTTTGGTAATGAAGTAGATACCAACTTAGTGCTTTCCAGTATCATAGCCTTTGTTGGTTTCTACCTTGGATGGTTGGAGAAACATCTACTGGCTTAAAACTTCAAGACATATTAGCCGTATGTCAAGTGAGGGACTCCAGTTAGTAAAGTACACTTCAAAATTGAAGAAGCAATCATAATCATCATTTTTTCTTTTGTTAAATTGAAGAACTGGTTGTAAAAGAAAAGGATTAGGATATGCTTTTCCTAATCCACTACCAATTAATTTTGGAGACTAATATTATATTAACATTTAGGTGTCAAAGTTAAACACTCTCTCTCCATTTATGAACTTTGTATCACTTCCATGTGTTTTGTGATGTCTACGACAGCAAGCCTTAATTGATGAAGGGCTTACTTGAGCATAATCACCAATTACATCTCTCACGTATTTTATAGATCCATCATTGTCTTTCTTATCTAGTGCATGGTGAAAACAAAACAATCTTAACGAAATTTTACATGTTTCCATGAGCTTTTACCATGACATTGTTTTGGAACAATCGTTTTAAGACCTTGTTTGGATGGAAGGAAATTGAAGGAAGGGGTTACTTGAGCATAATCACCAATTACATCTCTTCACCCCTTTGTTTTCCGCCTCCTCCATGGTTATCTGTAGCATAAATTCCCCTCCCTCTCCCTGTTTCCATTCCTCCTTTTCCCCTTCATACCTTTTTTTTTGGCTTTTCTCTATAAGTTGGCCAAAGTGCAAAAATAGGGACAACCGTAGCAGATTTAATATTGTTGGGGGAGATTAGTGTGTGACCCACGCTGTTATCTTAAGTAGTTTGATTTCTTCTATACAGTGAAGTTCGAGTGGAAGGATTGGAAACTCTGGACTACCTTGACAACATGCAGAACAAGGAGCGCTTTACTGAACAAGGAGATGCAATTACATTTGAAGGAGAAGTTAGTCTTTGCCTGCTTTGTTTTTCCTTCTCCTCTTGTAAACTCTTATAGTATCTGACCTTTATGTCGTCCATGACAGGTGGACAAGATATATCTAAGCACGCCAACCAAGATTGCAATTATAGATCATGAAAGGAAAAGGACATTTGTGATTCGCAAAGATGGGCTACCTGATGCTGGTAAGTTGTCACTATTAACTGTGTGAAAGAGTGAAAGACCATAAATTGGAGTGGTATGTGGAGTGATGGTAAAGAGATATGTTCTGACACTGGACGCTCCCCACTGATGTTCATGGTAGATGGATTCTCATTCTATTAGTGACGGTATACCTGTTCATGTAACAGGCTATTTCGCTGTTGCATTACTGACATGCTTTTGTCAGTTTGTGTAGCCTCTGAGTGATTATGTTGACTTGGAGTATTACCTAGATGAATATTTTTCAGGGGTAGATAATACAGACTTCACCACACCCATCTCGTGCTGTTGATTCTAGAAAATGTTTTTTTTTCATTTTTTCTTATTCTGTTGTGTCATCAACTCTAGAGTTCAGATGTTCTTCTCTCACATTTTCTGGCTAATGTTATCGTTATTCTTAAGAACATGAGAGGGGTTATTGCCATAAATTAGTAGCCACTCAGCAGTTATTACTTTGAATAAAGTCTTATATCTTATCTAGCTCCTTATGTTTCCGCCTTTGTGTCCTTTGGTGTCCTTTAGTCGGTACCCTTTCTTATTAAAAAGAAATTCTGCCATTATTGCAGTTTATTCATATACTCCCAAGGGATTAGTTCCCTTTTTGCTCAAATTGTCGATCCTCGTTTCCGAACTTTTTTGCACTTCACTCTTTATGATTTTGGTTATGATATTTTCTTCTGCAGTTGTATGGAATCCTTGGGACAAGAAGGCCAAGGCCCTGGCAGATTTCGGAGATGAAGAGTACAGGCATATGTTGTGTGTGGAAGCTGCTGCAATTGAGAAGCCCATCATACTCAAGCCTGGTGAAGAGTGGAGAGGCAGGCAGGAGCTATCTGCTGTCCCATCCAGCTATTGTAGTGGGCAGCTTGATCCTCAGAAAGTTCTTCTAGGCAGCTGAAGCTTGCTCTGATGCCATCAACATTCTGTACAGGTTATTCCCTAAAAATCTAGCTCGTGCTTATTTGCATGGCAGGTAGCTATTATATACATCATAAAATGGTGGAAAGGTTTCAATCTCTCTTGTCTGTTGACCTATAGGTCTAATCAGGATTAAACTGCTGCTTACATCTTTAATCTTCCCCGACTTCTCTAGCAGAGTAGCAGTCAGATCCAAGTACCTAATTCAATGTTGATTTTGGTGTGGCATTTTTAAGACACAAAATATGTCAGACTTTGTGGGACCAATAAAATGTTAACTCGAGTGAGCTTGCACTTTGCACAATATGCATATGTCACCTTCCTCAAGTCACTATCTTGCTGTACTAGCTGAAGTCTATTTCAAGTATCTAAATTAGGCTCTGAATACTTGTGACATCTAGCTTCTGAATGATTACTCTGTCACTTCCGTTATGACGTGTAATCCAGGACTCGTTTGCCTTGTTTATCTGATTTGCTTTTGTACTTCTTTTCTTGTAACAGATGTGTCTTGAAGTTGTGATTTCCGTAATGAAGTTGGAGCATGAGTTTCAATCGTGAGAGTTACATCATCACCGGGTCTCTGTTTCCCTGGTTTACTTCCTGCAACGGGTAAATGGCGGATTATTGCGTTGGTCTAATAATGTTTTCTCATAAGTAGATGACTATTTTTGGATGGCATGTCAAAGTGGAAGTACATGGTAAAGCAAACTGTGAGCCAAAGCCCACCTTTTTGTGGTTTGTGATGTTTTGCCATGTAGTATCTTCTGGGTTTGTCAGACAGAAGCTCTTGCTTTCCATCTTTGACAAATTTTGCAAGTATGGATCAAGATGCGTATAAATATTTTTTGACATATTATCCGTAAAAGCATTTCAAGGGCCTTTCTTTTTGTTGCTTGAATGAGAATTGGTTTACAGACATGTCCTCCTCCCCTCGGCCCTTTCTCCGCCTACCATTGTCTATACGCTACTTGCCGTGAGTATTTAGATTAGTCTGTCGGTGTTTTCTTATTTTGAGAGGTAGGAAATTCCAGGTTCAGGTTTTTGGAGGCATGGTAGTTGATGCCATGATTTGTTCCGATGTAATTCAGCTTAGGTCGACTGAGTTCCGATGTAATTCGGGTTTGTCAACTTCGTGTTCGATTTTTAATCAAGTCATTTTCACTAGGGTCAATCTAAATTAGGTCATTTTCATTTTCGAGCATTGAGTCATCTAAAGGTCAATTCTCCGAGGTCGAGCAAGTTTGGATTTGGTGCCGGCAATCTAAATGTTAAGTCAGTTTTGGATGAGGTCGTGTTATTTCTAGCTTCAGGTTGATATCGAAGTTCTTGATTAAATAAACACCCCATCTAGGGCCTCTACAATTTATACTAGCCCTGCAAACAAACACATCTTTTCAAACCTATGTACTCCGTATACAAGTAACAACAAAGGTAACGATAACGTTGCGCCATGAATTAACTTATCCACGTCCCAAACGGGTTTATAACATGCTTTGCCTTTAGACACTTCACGCGTGGATTTATACCTCCCCAACAAAAACACAGAAAGACGTTTGCCAAGTCCGTCGAAAGCAAGAGTCCGGTGAGAAAGCAAGATGCAAAAGTGGGATGTCATACGCAGAGTCCACAATATCGTTCATGGTTTCCAGCGTCTTCAACTCTATTCAACTTCAACTTCAACTACAAGCTCAACAACAGATACCTTGGCAAATTACTTGGTGGATTCTCTTGGCTTCTCTTACAAGCAAGCGCTCTCCACTTCCGACAAGCTCACTCGATGGAAGAGGAAGGTAAATGAGTTTACAATTGAAGCAAATGCTGATTCTGTTGTTAATTTCTTCAAAAATCATGGTTTTGATGATACCCACATCCGAAAGATTGTGTCTTTTGAACCTCGATTGTTATCTTCTAATGTCGACAAAACCCTTGAACCTAAATTCAAGCTTCTCAAAGATGGGGGCTTTTCTGGGTCTGAAATAACCACTGTTGTTACTCGGCATCCTCGCATTTTATTGTGTGGGTTCGAATCATGTATTTTGCCAGCAATTCAAACTTTAAGGCAGGTTTTAGGGTGTGATCATCACGCTATTGCAGCTTTCAAGAAACTTGGGGAGAGGTCGTATAAGAACGTTGTCGAAAATTTATCTCCTAATATTGCTTTGTTGGGTAGTTATGGAATCCCCATTGAGTTAATCAGGAAACACATGGTTCAGCAACCACCTTTCTTTTTGGGAAGTCCGGAAGCTTTTAAGGGTATGTTAGTTAGGATTGAACACAATTTAGGGATTCCTCGAACCTCTCCGATGTTCCTGTATGGCCTTAGCGTGTGCAAAAAGGATCTTATTCTATCCTTGATCATAGATTTCTCTATGAAAAATACGAATCGGAATTGGAAAAGGGGGAGGGAGCCCTCGATCCGCAACAGATAGAGGAGGATTTATTCAATCCCATAGTTTGGGCTCCTAGAATATGGAACCCCCGGAGCTTTCTATTTGATTGTATCGAAAGGCCCAATGAATTGGGATTTCCTTATTGGGCCGGGTCATTGCGGGGCAAGCGGATCATTTAGGACTGAGGAGAATATTGAGTCTAAATGCCAAGTACTAAAGAGCTTTGGGTGGACGGAGACTGATATCGAGACTTTTATGATGAAAAATCCTACTTGCTTCGCATTATCTGAAGCAAGCTTCAAGAAGAAGTTAGATTTCTTAATGAAGGAGCTGCGACTCAAGCCTGCTTATGTGACATCCTGTATCGCCCTGTTTACTTGCAGCCTAGAGAAGAGAATAGTCCCTAGACATAAGGTTTTACTGGTTTTGAAGGAGAAGGGTTTACTGAAAGAGAAATTCTCTCTGAGTAGAGCTGTCAGCTTTTCTGAAGCTTCTTTCTTGGAGAAGTTTGTGTTACCGTTTAAGGAAGTTCATGAAGTTTATGCCAAGCACACGGGTTGTAGTGTGAGGACGCTGACCGAAAAACAAGCAGACAACCTCTAAAGAATGGGCTATATATGGTTAGTTGTCTTCACTTACAAATTGCTGACTAAGGATTAACCTGCAGGCAATGTTCTTGTTTGAATGATTTGTAGATCTATTGTCAGTTGTGTTTCTACTCGAGTTTAGAGTAGTTGAACTAGTTTAGGTTCATTTAGATGGTAGGTTTTTGGAAAGGTTATCTTTTTGCCTCTTAACTCGTAGAATGATGGAATCTAGTATTTTGCCAGCAATTGAAAGTTTAAGGCAAGTTTTGAGTTGTGTAATGATGTTACTGAAATGTCAAGAAATTTTGGTGTTTGAGCTCAATAGATTATTTGTCGCGTAAGGTTGCTTCATTGAAATAATCTATATTCTGGCCAAGAACGAGCAGGTAGCCTTTAATGAACGAGCAGAACAATGTTCATGGATGCAAGTGTAGTTGTTTTTGTCTCACATTTTTGCTCCATGAATGTTCTGGTTGCCTTTTGAATCTTCTCCTTTGTTTGCATGAGAGTGAAAGTTGGAGTGATGTTTGGCATTATATTTGAATTGCATAAGTTATTGTTGTATGCAATACTTGTGTGAAAATTTTCTGCTGTTACAAGTAAGAAAGACTGTTGGCATAGCTTTGGGTATCGTAAGACCGAAACAGGGTGGAGTTTTGCAGTTACTGAAGTGAAAAAATATGAAGGCACTGGCAGCAAATCTGTCAGCAGTCTTTTCTTAGTGTTCATTACATATATAAGGTATCAGAATTAGCTTTTGCTAGGCCAGATCACAGACATTATAGCCATGATATTTTCTGATGCAATCTTCAAAAAGTTAGATTTTCTAATGAAAGGAGCTCTGACTCAGGCCTGTCTTACTTGACATCCTGTACTCGGTACTGCGCTGTTTACTTGCAGCCTGGTGAAGAAAATCGTTACTTATACACGAGGTGTTGCTGATTTTGTATATTCTCAACATAAGGTAGTGTAAGTGTAACTGAAAGGTATGGACTCTTTAAACTAGATTTGTTTTAAGTCTAAATGTAGTTGAGTCGTAAGCTGGAGTTCAGTGAAATTGAATTCTGAGGAACCTGTGTTATCTGATGTAGTAATGCGAGTTCCGGCGTAATTGCCGCATCAATCTGTTTTTCCAGAATGCAAGTTTTGGTGTAACATATATTGTTATTGTCATTCGTCAGAGTTTTTCTTAGTTTGTAAAATTAGAGAACATGCTCATAATTCTGAACTACTTTACAATGATGCATCACAGGCCAAATTATGAAATTATACAGAACAAACGTATAGTTCACTTTTCTACTTCACTGTATAAATTCATGAAATGGATATCCAACCACGGCTATGCGCTTTTGCCACAGCTGTCAGGTCCGAGTCCAATGCTCAACCCCAAATCCACCATTCCACCTTCATCAGCATCATTGACGCACTGGCTACTGGATTCTACAGCATTGGAAGCTGAGGGGCGATCGTTAGCTTTTAAATCGGAACAGTCCTCGTCCATGGGAGCTTGTGTTTCGAGGTTGAAAAAATCAACAAGGCTGTTGGGGACTTCAGTGAGATTTCCTTCGTTTTCCCCTGAAAGTGGCTCAAAATCTATTGTTTGACCTTGATCAGTAGCAGATTGAGCGCCTGTGCTGTTCGAGAGTTCCTTCTGCTCGTCCATCAGCTTCCTCTGTACGTTGTACAATCGATGCAGCTCTTCGACCTACAAAACGAACCCTTTCATTAAAAGGATAATTGTGGACGCGTGACAGTTTGCTTTTGTCAAGCACAAACTTTTGGATGAATCCATTTCACGGTAAAGTTCAAAGTTGTCACCACACGAATCTAGTAATAGACTAGGACTTATCATTGATTACTATCAGAACTGTCAAAATTATATATGAGCATATGGTAAGTTGGTAACTTCACCTGATGTCTAAGGGTGAGGTCTTGCATCACGATCGCACTCCTGATAGCTTCCTTGTCCTGCTGCTCGAGTTGTCGGTCCATCCTCGTCTCTCCTCGTCTCTTCAAAACTGCGCTTCACTCTTGTACTGTTCTTTGACAGGGGTCCTGCTAATATATATTCTGCAGAATGGAGCTTAGTTTCCATATCTGTACATTTCAGCATTTGGAAGTTAATCAACAGGATTGCATTCAGGTCGAAAATACACCCGAAAACACGTCTTTTAGGAAGAACTCTCCTAGAAAAGGAGATGTTATATCCAAATCCTGATCAATAAAGCCACATTTTAAGTACTAAAAATCCAGAGTGATTAGCAAAAAATATGGATGGACGATTTCTTACCGGTCTGTAAACAGATTCTAATCTCAAGATTACGCGAAAACTTCTAATAAACATTAAAGGGTAGATCTTCAGAGCCTTAATGTTTGAACTTGAGCTACAAGTTTGGTTATAGAACTAGACTGTTGTTCTCTCATTGCTTTGAGTTTGGATAGATTAGTAGCATTAGTAAGAACATGAGGCTAATTCGGAGAAGATTCGGATAATAAAGTACTAATCAACCCATAATCGACAATTAATTGCGGATTATATTATGTTGATTCCCTGGATTGACAGCCTGTGGAAAAGATATGCAAATGACATTAAACTAAACCATACAGGAAAGAAAGAAGAATGTGCTTATGGTTCTTGCAAATGAGACAGCTTTTGTTAATCACTGTTTAGTTTAATGAAACATAGTTTAATCAAGTATAAATATGGACAAATGATTGGCTTAAACATAGAAGAACATGATTGGCTATATGTGAGGCTCCAATCACATTAACTATGGAGGGGTGGAACATGCTTAAAGTTGCACTTCCTCTGTTGCTCGTTATTGTTACCGTTTAGTTTGAATATCCGAAAGAAAAATCAAATCAAAGGTTAACAATTTATAAAACGGACGGAGTATCTATCATTCTATCTTCATGTTAGTCACTTTTAGCTTGTATTGTCACATAGTTGTCATAGTCACATGTGGGTACAAGTACTTCGTGTTGTTATATTGACATTTGCACCTTACCATGGAATCATGAATCGAAACAATATACAAGAAAACACAAGACAAAGTAGGAGTTTGGAAATGGATCACTACGACGTCGATTTAAGTCGAATCAGACTTCATATTGACGACGATGTTCAACTCAGCAGATTCAGGAGTAAGCAGTGCAATATGAAAGTGATAATGATCAATGGGTGACTGATTATTTCTAATGATGTTCCATACATGACACAGCCTATGCACCAATTGTCAGTAAATGACTAAATGTCTCAAATACTTACAATTTGATCATTAATAAGGCGAAAAATCATATGTACTCCGGTTACAAATAAGACCACAAAAATCACCATGCTCCGCAGTTCATCTTACGAGTGGTATCAGCAAATATTCCGCATAAAATAGCTGCAAGTAAACAAAAATAATCAGATACAGCAGAGCCAAAATGAGGGTAAGAAGACAAGTCAGTTATTCATGCGAGACTAGTGGTAAGATCGATGTTTGGGTTGACAGTTTTCTGTCATTGAAACAGCATAGAGATTCTACATATAGGAGTTGTATCATTGAAAGATGGAGGAGGCAACATGAAAACGGAATTAATCAAGTTTGTGTGTGAGCACTGAGCAGTGTGACATATACGAGTACATATCATCGAAGCAAAAAGCATGAGGGGAGATCTGCAAACAGTCGACACAAGTGAATACTGACTCAACAAATCGGAAAATCATAAAGGTGCAGGCAAGGAACCATAGGCATGCTGCAAACTAACTAATAGCTCAATCAATCTAAAGTCTCAACAGATGACTATGCCTTTAAAAGGAAGCTGGACTACACAATATATTCTCAAGAGGTAGTCATTAACATAAATTTCTTCACAGAGCAGTCGAGCACTTACTTTCTTAGGTCTCAGGTACATAATAAATCGCCGATAGAACATACATGACATTCTAAATTTAGCGATAGATGGAATTTACTGAAGCATGTTGCAGTAACAAGAGATGAAAGGGGTTGCGAACTTACCTTCCAGATTAACATGTAGAAAGAAGTGATAGCAGCTTTGCTGCTGAGATCGGTAGACTTGGCACTTTTCCACAGTATTGCAGCTAACAGACTATGACCAAGAACCTATGAGAATATACGTCCACAAAAACAATGATTAACATATCTTTGAATAAAACAGCAGCAAAAGGCAGCACAGAACTAGCCCTTGGGCGCATGGTTTTCGTGAAGACTGGAGACAATAAGTGACAACTGCCCATAGCCCCAGACCATGTAATTGACACTGATATAGAACAGGAAGACCAGCAACAGCTGAAATAGAATCTCAGACTAAAACAAGTCGACGAGTTATAATCAGAGTATAGACCAGAGGCACATCGGAAAGTACCGTGATAATTTTGCTCCAGAGAAATGTAGATGACGCCCCCACTGATATGGCAACAGCATAAGCCATTTGAAGCAATGATATACAAATCCAAAATACCTACCAGATTTGCAAGGAAAGAGATTATTTTTTAGCATGTAGATGATATTGTGTAGTATACCAAGTGATTCCTCATCTAATCACAACTAACCTTTTTCTGTCCTAATCGCACAGTAAATGATTGGATACCAAATATCTTATCACCTTCCATATCAGGTATGTCCTACATGAAACCACAGTTCAAAATGGATTAGCAGAACTGCGATACTAGCACAGAAGGAATATACAGGACCCATCAACGAATCACAGGAATGGCTGTTTATCGACCTTCCTGTCAATATCTTTCGGAGTTCTAAAACTCATTCCGAAGCTTTTTTAAAAAAGGCTGATTGCCAATTTAGTCTAACAAATATTAGATCCACAAGAATACTACAACTCAACCACAAACTAACAGAAAACGGGTCAGCATATGTAATGCCGTGATTCGTACCAGCAGGGTCTATAGCACCAACAAAATTCAGTTTTTTTGTAAATAATCATCTTAGAAGCAAAAGATACTAATGTTCATAGCACATTTTGAGTGGTTACAGTATCCACAAGCTCACAGGATCACTTGACTTTCATGATACTCCAAAATAGATCATTATCCAAAATGAAATGACTTTACCTTAAATAATGCTATAACTACAGAAAAGAAACTCATGAATGCCGTTGCAAAAATCAATGGCCTTGAAAAGACAGCTGGCCGTCCAAAGACATGCACCTGCAATATTGAACAGAACCTAGAGAATTAGATCCATAGGTGAAGAATGAGAATCATCAACAAGCTAAACTGCATATTCGTTATTTGGATTAACACACTCTTGAGCGGGGAAGGTGTACAAAAGAATTTCGCCTATATCAAACTAACTGCTCACTTATCCAGTGGGTCTAAGACCTTAAGGTATTAAAATTTACTACTTTAATTTGTAGGACAAGAAACTTGCAGCAAAATAACCATAATGTACAGGAGATGAACTGGCTTGTTAGGGCCACAAAACCTGCAATTATGCTGCAGAAACTTCCAAGCTTATATCTTCAAAGCAAATGAATTCAGTATCTGAATTGGCAAGAGGAATTATGCAAATAACGTGAATAACAAAATAACCTGAAGCTTTTCACAAGTGACTCACAAGACACTTAACAAAAAAAACCAAACAACACTGTACAAGGATAGAAGCACCACCTGTATGTGCAAGAAAAAAGCAATTTGAACAATCACAGCCCGGACTGCTAAGATGCACATTGCTGCAACCACGGCAAATCTCTTCCATCTCAGCATAGGCAGCTAAATGTGCAAGCAGACAAATACTTAGAACTTGCAGGAAACTTCCAGGAAATATTAACAACATAAGTTGGTGACTTGGTTCATAAATCAAACAAATAAGAGCTATGGCATAGAGTCATAGATACAGGACGGCTTTACCGCATCTGACTACTAGGCAACAGCTATAATCTGAGAATGTGATTTAGATTGCCGGGTTGCTTACTACCAGCTCTTATAAAATACGCTGGAGAACAAGCATGCAGCAGCTATACACAAAGAGGTAGTTGGCAGCCTAAAATCTTGTCGAAAATATGGTTATTATGTCACATTTCCTTAAATAGATCTATAAGTGAGCATACGTTTAGATTTCTGGTGTTCATTTCAGGACAAATTGATAGTAACAAGTAATGAAGAGACCTATCAGTAAAAGCGTTCAATATCCATCGAAAAATTCAGATGTCTCATTCTATGGATACTTCATCTAAACGATTACTATGAATTTTGGACTTGCAGGAGCAACAAGATATATACAAAATGATTAATCATCATATCTGTATCGAAACCAATGTTATCACAAGAACACAATAAACCACTCAAGAGAATTGGCTTACGTCTATAGAATATGCTGTTCCCAAAATGAAGCTGATGGAAAGAGCCCAGAACAAGGGCCATGAACCAATAACCGACCACAACCAGAAACTCTGCATGACAAAGAGCAATAGTTATACAAATAGATGACACGGAGAGCATTTACAACCACTGATAGTTTTATGATTATTAAAACAAAAGGCATTATCCAACAGTAATTTCGTTTGACCCAAATATCCAACAGTCTTCATTCACATTATTTTCAGTACTCAACAACAACATTAGCCAGTGCCTTAAAGGCTCCCGCCTGTAGCGTGATAAGGGGGAATCGGGTGTACAAAGCCTTGTCCCTATCTTGGAAACTTTTATGAGATTCTTACCAATATGGCAAACGATGCAACGATAAAGGTGCCAGTTCCAACTGAATACTCCCCTGACGCCAGTGGAAGATATGGCTTGTTGACCTGAAAAAGAATTTGAAAATATCAATTATCACAACAGTATCTTAGATGGACAATACACTCATCTTCTGTGCTTTCAGGACACCCATGAGCACCAATATTGTGTCTAGGAATAAAGTTTGGAAATATGTTCAGCGATTGGTTGAGATCTTTGATATTCTATAAGATCACCCACTAATGTTGATACTCTTCTTTGTTTCTTACAGGCAATGATATTATCTGATACTCCAGTAGTTAAACCAAATTACAACAGAGAGCAATAACAAATGTACTGTGCACAGCACATTTAGCATTCATGGATAAAGGTAGTTTACACCAAAACCGATTGGAAAGGAGAAAAGATGTTCATCACTACCTTGTCTATCTCTATGTCAGAGAGCTGATTTAAGCCCACAATGTATATATTCATGAAAAGCGCTGCAATAATCGCCTGAAAAGGCATCAAATTTTTAATTTTGCAGGATAAGTATACAGTGACAAGGGAACCACTAGCTGCAAAAAAAAAAGGGGAAAACCACTTCCTATGTTACCTCCAACGTTCCAATGAAAAAGGGTGGAGAAAAATCAGAAAGGTTCTGCACTGCTAGTAGAGAAACTGAAACGATGCTCAATGCCTGTCATCAAATAGTTACAAAAAGAAAACCCTCATATTAAAAATTTAAACTTGTGGCAAAGCAGGATGAATCTGGGAAGCCGGTGCTAAACAACTCTAACTCTGTAAGATTAAAAGGGCTTAACTGTTCCTATAACAGTGTGCGGTCGTGAAAATCTATAAAATGCATCCACATAGTTTCTAAAAGAACTCCCATAATCTTTGGGTTGATATGCTTCTGGCCCAGATTCAAGAGACTGACCGGAGCAAGAAACCACAAGGCGTTTTCTACTGTATGTTGGGCACTGTGAAAATCTCTTTCGGCTATTTATGGTGTTGTTCACCGCTAATTGACTGTGGAGGCTTATACCATATAATCTCCCAGAGAGACTCCATTCTTTAGCCCGTGGCCTTCCTGCTGCCAAATCAGAAACACCAAAACTTAGAAAGTACACTCACTCACACCATCAATTTGCGAGAAAGATCAGGTTTGATGACCTTCAATGACAATTGAGTCTTGATTAGAAATGACTAGTGTAACACTGTAACGTGCATATGCATAACCTGCACATCGCATTTCTTGAAGGGTTTTTGACATCAAAAAGGATGTAATCATCTTCAGAAACTACCCTGACACACTAACGTTTTGGCATCAACCCCAGAGAAGTGAATAAAGACGCTAGAACGCTAATTAACTATTTTGCGCAGCACTGAATGTGAATGCTACTCATCAGACTAGTTAAACCATCCATATGATCTCAAATCGAAATGAACTCTAGGGAAAACTGTCTTTTGGCTTTTTACAGTGACCAAAGTCACAGTAGGGTACAAAGAATCATAAACCCCAAATGATCAACCAGGCACAAATCGCATTACAACACACCAATCCGAAACACATCTCTCAGCGTTACGAAGGTGCTACTATATCCAACAATGCAAGTTTGCTTCTCCAATATTCTGGATTGATCAATCAACTTTTCATGGCCAATGATTCTGATCTATTGTATCCTCGACAACGACAACAAAACAACAACTCATCATGCTCTTTCTTTACAAACAACTCACATTCCAAATTCAAGCCCAAGTCTTATTCCCATGACATTAGCAAAACTTATTTGTCAAGCTATGTAATGTATCAAATAGTACATTTGCCAATTACAAG
Organism: Spergularia azorica; assembly: GCA_038382645.1. Classification (NCBI taxonomy): domain Eukaryota; kingdom Viridiplantae; phylum Streptophyta; class Magnoliopsida; order Caryophyllales; family Caryophyllaceae; genus Spergularia; species Spergularia azorica. The sequence continues at coordinate 55,747 of JBBYHQ010332372.1, forward strand.
AACAAAACACAATCATTGGGTGAAAATTGCCCTCAATTAATTGAACCAAGTACCAGTACAAGTGTACAACAATGGAAACAGTTATTAGTCATTGTCAACAGTGACTCAATCAGACCAAACAACATGCATGATTAGAACTAAACCCACTCCCCAAAAAACACTAAACACCAATTAAGCTCAGCAAATTACTCTAATCAAGAACAGCTTAATCAATCTAATTAAAAGCCAAGACCTTTCTCTTTTTGGGGGGTTAATCATAAAATCTCCACAACCCCATTTCTTTAGATTTGAATGAAAGTGAAATATCAACAAAAGACGACATTACCCCAGTGTCTCAAAGGCTCATACGATAGTAACCAGGGATCGAATGTACGCAAGTTTTACCCCCACGTTGAAAACAAAGAAAGACAGATAGTGTAATGTAACATCAAATAAAAGAAAAGGGTACAAAAAGAAATACCATTTCTATGTGAAGGAAGTTGAACTGAAACTGACCCAACTGCCAATGAATTCATCTCTCTCTTCCACACTCTCTAATAGTGAAGAACTAGGAAGAAATGAAGCTTGAAGTTGAAGTTGGTAGAACTGGGGAAATGTGTGCAAGCTTTGGGAGAGCTTTTGGAGACTTCTTTGTTTGACACAAGTGTACCAAAGTCCAGGTGGAAGGAGGGGCTTCTTGTTCAAGTTTAATTTTGTCAGGTTGTTTGAGTTCTTTCTTTATTTATTATTTATTTTGAATTTATAATTTACTACTCGGTTTTTCTATTCTGCTACGCGTTGGTAAAAAGAAACTTGTGTTTTTTGAGTTTTTGTATTAGGTTGGCCGATTGGATTTATCATACGAGTCGTGAATCTGCTGTGATATTGTTAAGGAAGTGCGAGTATAAGAAAGAAGATCCAATTAATGTGATTGTATCAAAAAGTTACAAAGATAACCTAGTTCATTTTAAAGAATAGAGCTCGGAGGTTGTATTATTCAAATGGAGGTTAATAGAAGTAAAAGTACAAAACTTATGTGACCCATGTCCTCGGTAATAAGACCACATGCCACCATATGCATCTCTTTACTTGAGCCTTGAGTTAGTACTCTTAGTAGTGTAAGGTTTCTTTATATTTTGTTTTATTGTAAATCGAGTCGCAAACCTGGGACTTGCTTGCATTCCTTAGTAACCCGTCCTCGACCTGGTTTTACATTGGAAAAACAAGACCTAGCAGCCGACCCGGTTATTACCCACATGTTCAGGTAATTTAAACCGGGTACCAGAACGAATACAGATCGCTACACCAGACCGGATTTTTCTGCTAACCCCTAGTTAGCATCATCTCAAATATTTCGGACTGCTAGGAGCTCCAATATGCGTGAGGGCCTTTTAGCCAAAATCTGGCTTCTGTTGATAGAAAGTGAAACAGACCTTGTTAGCCAAAAGGCCCGTGGCCCATATAAAGTGGCTAACCCATGATGTCAATTTCAGACTTTCGGTGTGATCCGAAGCCCGAACCGATCCACCACATGGGGCGGTATGGCACAAAAGGTCATTCCATTTGCAGCTAAGGCTACTTTTTATGATTCACCTGAATTGATCTGAATTATCCGACGTGATTATGCTATTTTAGGACCATGTTCGAGGGATTTAAATTTGATAAATCGTTTTCAAGTTAAACAATCAGAGTTTAAAACTTAAAATTATCCAAATGTTGGCTAGAATTTTGTTTTCCTTGTAGGTCATTTTGGCTGATTAATCGACCGAAACTTGAATAGATGTTCCCACAACCTTATTAGTAATTCAAATACATATTGATCAATCCGAGTTGCCTATGCAACATTATTGAACGAATTTCGCTTGTTAGTTTGATCAATCGACTCAAAGTGAGCTTTCGAACTAGGCTTCTCGTATAATGCAGCATTATGACTACAAATGCCTATCAATCTATCATGACTTGACTGTAAACCTGAGTTCCCTAGTCTTTTAAGCTCATATATACGTCTTAAAATTTTACATCCCCGTGTTACTTTATCAATTTGAGTACGTCATCGTTCAAACTTTTCTTTTTTCAAAGTACACATTTACACGCTAATTGCAAATGACATCGATATAAACTAGAACAATAACATGGTCTTTACTTCACATGAATTAAACATTTGAAATCGAAACCAAGGGGGGAAATCATTGCTTGATTTAGGTGCCAACCATTTAAGAAAATTGTACTCTTATTGTACCTCTCTACAAATGTAGTAATTCAAACCTTTCAAAAGATTTAATGTAGCAAAATTAAAGAAATGGACATAAAAGTACAAAGTAGTGATAATTTGACTTATCTTTTTTTAAGGAAGTGATGATAACTTGACTTTAAAAATGTGAAGGGAACATAAGTAAACAACAAAGCATTGAACTCTGACCAATGGAATTCATAGGAATTAACCTAATTAATGTCCATTTTTTAACTAATATTATTCAAAAGAAACAAAATTAAAAACTCATAAATTAAAATAGGCCATTTGCTCAGGAAAAAATGACAAAAATTTAAAAAGAAACTTAGATAATAGAACGCACTTATTAAGTAATCAGGAGGAACAAACTGATAAAAGTTGTGATACGAAGAAAGAGATCTTATACTTAGCTTATAGTAATTGTCAAAAATGTATGAACCTTATTAACTTCCTTATCACGTGGGTAGTAGAGAAATAAGGAGGTGGGTTCATTATTTTTTCATGTTATGATTTTATGAACATGATATTTACTAATCATTATAAATAATTTAACATATGCTTAATTGCTGCATTAAGCTTACTGTTCCCCCCTGTAATTTTGGATCTAATTCGGTGTGTATTTAGTAGGCATATGTATGTATCTCACCGGCCACCACCATGTGATAAGGTTAGAAACTTAGGATATATGATCGCCCTAGAAAACTGTTTTATAGGGAGGGCCGGTAAAATGACCGTACAAAGGTTTAATTTGAAAGTTTATAAAACTGTAGAAACATATTTGTACATGGTATAAGATCGCTCACTCGTCTAACATCATCTTTGCTCCTAACCCCTAAAATTTGGATACATACATAAATTACCGTAGTCCCACACAAGAATTGAAGATCATAATACTTCTCACATGTAATGTTTATACACGAACTATTGCATTATGCATGTATGTGTATGTGTATGTGTGTTGGTATCGTTCCTATGTGATGTCTCCTAATTTGTTTTTGTAGAGAGGAGCAGCTTACCTTTACATACACTGCACCACACTGGATAATTTCCCTCCACAATTCTGTTATAAGTTGTTGGGAGTTAGTTATAAGTTGGTTATTAGTTAGTTACAAGTCAGATATAAGTTTGACACTATAAATACTCTTGTAAGATCATCTTTCAGAAATAATGAAAAATTCTTCTTCTTCTCCAATGTTCTCTTCTCATTTACTCTGTGTCTTCTCTAAGAAGATACCTTCAAGTTGAAGGTTTTCTTCATGGTATCAGCCTAACATACGATCTTTTCTACGCTTTTCCGCACAAATTTTTTCCAGTTTTCACACAAAATCTCCATAGCAAGTCTTCTTTAGCTTCTAATTCAAGCTATTATTCCTTGTTTTTTACGGTAAAATCAAGGAAATTTACATAATTTGCCGAAGTTCTGCCTGACGTACGATAATCAGTTAGAATCTTCAGCTCGAAGCTTCGCGTCATATTTTGTGATGTGAATTTGCTTGATTTGATCAAATTCGGTCGAATTTTAGCAATAATTTGAAGTTTGGTCAATTTTTTGATCAATTTCGTTTGGTTTTCTGCATTTATATGGTCTAATTCGATCATATATTGGGTTGGTATATTACTGGATCTTGGTTTGGTTTGTGGCAAGTTTTGGGTTGGAGTAATTTTGAAGATTTCTGGTTATTTTTGAGGTTCTTGAGGATTCTTCAGTTATCTTTTTGGTCAAACTTGAAGAATTCTGGTGTTTTTTCTCTTACAAGCTTGCTGCTGCTAGGATTTGTAACTTCTGGTTGAAACTTCTTATTTTCAATTATGGCAATTGACAGTACAATTTCTGGTTCTTCCTCTGTCAACTATTATACTGATCCCTACTACCTAAATTCAGGTGATATCAATACATCTCTTCCTATTGTTAATGCTCCTTTGTCTGGTGAAAATTACTTAAATTGGTACAGGACAGTTAAAATGTCATTAACTGCTAAGAATAAGCTGGGTTTCATAACTGGTACTTTGGCTAAACCTAGTGCTGATAATCCTGATCATCAGAAGTGGATTTTTGTTGATTACATGGTTAAGTGTTGGATTCTTAATGCTATAACTACTGTCATATCCTCCACACTGCAATATGCTCAGACTTCTAAAGAACTTTGGGATGATATTAAAGAAAGATATGGACAGTCTGATAATCTGCAGCTGTATGAACTTGAATCTGAACTACATGACCTGAAACAAGGGAATAAGACTTTGACTGAGTATTATGGTCAGTTCAAGCAGCTTTGTGAAGATGTGGCTTTGTTGGATGAGATTCCTACTTGTTCATGTGGTGCTATGAATGACTGCTCCTGCTTAGTACTAAAAAGAATGGTGGATGCTGACAAAAGGCGCAAGATTGTCAAGTTTCTGTTTGGTCTGAATGATGATTATGAGACTGTTAGGACCACTATCTTGACCACAGAGCCACTGCAGCCTCTGAATCTGATTTTTAGTCAACTTCTCAGAGTTGAAAGTCAGAAGTCCATGTCTTCACTCCATAATCCTAGCCAGGAGGTTTCTGCACTTGCTGCTAACAGAAACTTCAACAAGTACAAGAAACCTGTATCTGACAATGCCAAACCTCTGACTCAGAAATCTATGCCTATGGATCCAGAAGCATATCAGGAATATAAAAGAATGAAGAAGGCTAGTACTTGTACTCACTGTCACAAGAAAGGTCATACCTTTGATCAGTGCTTCAAAAGACTTGATAAGGTGCCTGAGTGGTATACTAATCTCCATAAACAAAGGGCTGCTGCAAATATGGTGGGAATTGATGAGAGTTCTGAAGAATCACCATTGGATCAGATGATGGGAATTGCTGGGAATATGGATTCTACCACTCTCAGTCATGCTTTTTCTCAGTTCATCAACACATATCAGCAAAATCAGGCTTCATCTTCAAGCTATACTCTTGAATCTGGGAGCATGGCAAATTCTGCTCACTTTGCAGGTAATATTTCTTCCAAGTCCTCCTTTATTGGCAGCCTTATGACCTCTACTATCACCTGGATAGTTGATACAGAGGCTACAGATCACATGTGCCCTTATATTCAGTTTTTTGCTACTATTCAGCCTTTACAATACCCTAAATCTGTTGGAATGCCTGATGGGAAGAAAGTAGTAGTTACTCATATTGGGATAATTCCTATAAATGACTTTAGTACTTTGAAAGATGTGCTCTATGTTCCTGGTTTCACTCATAGTTTATTGTCTGTGGGCAAGGTGGTAAAACAGTTTTGGTTTCCCTGCCAAATTTGACAATAATGGGTGTACTTTTCAGGACCCATGCTCTAAGCAGGTCTTTCTGCAAGGACAAATGGTCAATGGCTTATACAGAGTGCAGAGTCACCTGAAGTTCAGTGGATCTAGAAGCACCAAGTCTTACATAAATAATGCTTCTATTTCTGGTTTAGATTCTAGGTTAGCTAATGCTACATGTAATCAAACCTGTAAGGATGACTTAAGTTTGTTTCATGTCAGATTTGGTCACTCCTCTATGTCCAAAATGATTCATGTACCTGGAATCTCCATTAATAAAAATGCCCCATTTGTCTGTGAAGCTTGTATTCTTGCCAAACAGCATAAACTTCCTTTTCCTAAAAGCACTTCTCAGGCTCAGTCTTTATTTCAGCTAGTCCATATATATTTTTTTACTATTCTTGATGATTATAGTAGAGCTGTTTGGACCTTTTTGATGCCAGATAAGATTCAAGCACCTAGAACTATTCAGGGATTTGTTGCTTTTGTTGAAAATCACTTTTCTACTACTATAAAGACTATAAGATCTGATAATGGAAAGGAGTTTATTCAGCAAACCTGTCAGAATTTCTTTTCATCCAAAGGTATAATGCATCACAAGAGCATTCCTGGTGTTCCTCAACAGAATGGCAGAGTTGAGAGGAAACATAGACACCTTGTTGAGACAGCAAGAGCCTTAAAAATACATGCTGGTCTGCTTGCAAAATTTTGGGGAGAGTGTATTTTAGCAGCAACTCATCTCATAAATTTGATGCCTGCCAAAGTTCTAAAATGGAAATCTCCTACTGAGTTACTGACAGGCAAGGCTCCAACTTATGATCGTCTGAGAACTATTGGCTGTCTATGTTATGCTCTTATAAATCAAGTATGCAGAGACAAGTTTCCAGCTAAATCCAGAAAATGCATTCTTATTGGATATCCTCATGGTCAAAAAGGTTACAAATTGTATGAGTTAGACACTCATAAGGTCATATACAGCAGAGATGTTGTTTTTACTGAGAATGTCTTTCCTTTCAAAGACATATCTCCCTCTATTCCTCCTCCTGCAATCCCTGAAGTTGTTTTGCCATCTTCATTATCTGATGCATCTCTGCAACAACAAGATCCTACTCATATTACTCCTCAACCATCTGATCAAAGTCATAATATTCCTGCAACTCTTGAATCTTCACCAGCTGCATCTATCAATCAGCATGAATCTGCCTCTGCACCAGATGACATTTCTGACTCAGATTTTGTAAGTGAAGAGGTCACCACTAATGCTCCTCCTCCATCAAGGAAGTCTACCAGACCAACTAAAATTCCTGATAGATTTCAGGATTTCCAGACCAAATTGATTCCTACTAGGACACCTGCTTCAGATTCTGATTCAGTTCTTCTGAGGCATTCCCTGCTATTTCACTCAAAGATTTTATGCCATATTCTTCAGAATATATTGCATCATTGGCTAATGTATTTTCTGAAGACGAGCCCTCGACCTACAAACAAGCTGCCACTGATGACAGGTGGCTGGATGCTATGAATAAAGAGCTTGCTGCTCTAGAGCTCAATAAGACTTGGATATTGACTGATAAAGCAGCAGGAGTCAAGCCCATTGGCTCTAAGTGGGTTTATAAGATTAAACATAGACCTGATGGAACAGTAGAGAGGTTCAAAGCTCGACTAGTGGCAAAGGGATACAAGCAGATTGAGGGAAAGGACTACAAGCATACATTCACTCATGTGGCAAAATTTGCTACTGTTAGAGTGGTTTTAGCAATTGCAGCATCTCAGGAATGGCCTCTACACCAGTTAGATATAAACAATGCTTTTCTTCATGGTTACTTGGAAGAAGATGTTTATATGTTGCCACCTGAGGGATATACTGTTGCTCACAAAGGTCAGGTCTGCAAGTTGGTAAAGAGTCTGTATGGATTGAAACAAGCAAGTCGACAATGGAATAAGTAGTTGAGCAATTTTCTGGTCAGCAAACTGAATTTTATTCAATCCAAACAAGACTACTCTTTGTTCACCAAAAAGAATGGGATTTGTTTACAGTTGTTCTTGTATATGTAGATGATCTTCTGATAACTGGGAGTGATTCTTCTGATAACTGGGAGTGATTCTTCTTTTAGAGCTGAACTTAAACAAGCCTTGGATGCAGAATTCACCATCAAAGACCTAGGATTGATGAGATACTTCCTTGGTATAGAAGTTTCTCAGACAACAAAAGGGATACTGCTGAATCAAAGAAAGTATGTCCTTGATTTACTCAAAGAGACTGGAATGCAGGACTGCAAACCCTGCAAATTCCCCTTTCCAAGCAGTTGTAAGCTGTCACCAGATCAGGGTGAGCTTCTTTCTGATCCAGATAAGTATAGAAGAATCATTGGGAAGCTGCTTTATCTCAATCTCACTCGCCCTGACATCATTTACAGTTAGGGATGGGCATGGACCCAGGACCCGACCCAGACCCGCCGGACCCGACCCGCTTGGGTCGGATTTGGGTCCAAAAA